>JAQQSO010003870.1:0-13227 GCA_028658305.1 Pachyuromys duprasi | reverse complement strand
TCTTAGACAATTAGGAATAGTGATTCCTCAAGACCCAGCTATACCACTCTTAGGCATATATCCAAAAGATGCTCAAGTACACAACAAGGACATTTTCTCAACCATGTTCGTGGCTGCTTTATTTGTAATAGCCAGAACCTGGAAACAACCCAGATGTCCCTCAGTTGAGGAATGGATACAGAAATTGTGGTACTTTTGCACAATGGAATACTACTCAGCAATCAAAAAGGAGGAAATCATGAAATTTGCAGGCAAATGGTGGGACCTGGAAACGATCATCCTAAGTGAGGTATCTCAAAAGCAGAAAGAAACATATGGTATATACTCATTTATATAGACCTATAGGAGAGGAAGTTCATGCTGAAATCTACACTCCTATGGAGGATATACAGGAAGGAGGACCCAGGTTGGTATGATCAATGCTCATTTGGATGAACAAGCGGGGTCGACATTGAGTGGAGGAGAAAACAAGCATCAGGACAGGAGTATGCCAAGGAGGACCTCTTGGGGGGGGTCCAAGTAGCGATGTATCAGAGCAGATATTAAGACTCACGATCAAGACTTTGGCAGAGGGCAAGGAGTGATGATAGAAATGGAGGAGGTTGGCGAACCTTGGAGAGAACAAGAGCTCCACAATGACTAAACTGAGCAGGGCACAGGGGTCTTGTATGAGATGGTTTCTACAACCAAGGACCACGTGTGGATATGTCTTGGAACCCCTGTTCAGGTGGGACCCATGATAGCTCGGTGTAGGACTAAAGACCCTAGTGAGGGAAACAGGGACTGTTTCAGTCTTGAACTTGATGGCTGACTCTTTGACCCTCACCCATACATGCCAGGGAGTGACAGACTGGCTAGATCCCAGTGGAGGACATTGCAGCCAACCCTGAGGAGACAGGATGAGCTGGGATTGGATGGAAGGGGAGGAGGTCCTCTCCAGTTGGGGGACTTGGAGGGGGCGGGGCGGAGATGAGGGAGGGTTGGGGAGGGTGGGAGGGAAGGAGGGAGGGGGCTACATTCGGGATGCAAAGTACCTAACCTGTGATTGATAACAAAAAATTTAAAAAATGTAAATAAATAAATAAATAAATTTATTAAAATATATATATACAAAACAAATAAATGGAAGCATGTTTAGAAGATGAGGGGAAAGAGGACATGAGAATGATTGAAGTGCACTATTAAGAACAAATGTGTGAATATAGGTCAATGTAAGGAAAGGAAGAAAACCTAGAAGGTTTAAAAATGTTGCAAAGTATAAATTATAGAAAAACATAACAGAAAGGAAAGGAGAAAACAATAGTAGGCAAAAGAAAATCTTTTAAAATGTCCACCATTTAGAGACACTTATTTATAGGTCCACTAATACTGGAAGTTGCTAGCAGGACTTGGGTGGAGAACTCAAGTTGGATTACCTTTTTTAAAATGGTTATATTTAGTGTGTGTATCCTTGTATCAGTATGTTTGAAACACATGTGTCCTAGAGCCTGTGGAGGTTAAAACTACCATTATAAACAGTTCTGAGCTGCCAAATAGGTTCTGTGAACCAAACTTGGGATTTGTGTGTGTGTGTGTGTGTGTGTGTGTGTGTGTGTGTGTGTGTGTGTGTGTGAAACCAATATCTTCATCTTGGAATTTGGATTATCTTACTATTCATAACTTTTAGGCTGGTGCTGGAACCCCTACGAGTCAAACTTCAGTTGGCTAATGTAGCTGTTATTTAGGATCTTTGCTTATTTGCATCCCAGAGGTTCCTGGGAGTAGATTCCCTTCAAAGTGAAACTCTCCACTTTATAAATTATGAGTGTGCTAATGTCCATGTCAGGGTGTGTATTACAAGTGTCTGTAAGACTAGGGGAAGGAAACAGAGCACTGAGATTTGTGCTGGAATTTTGGTCTCATTGCATTCGTTTCTCACTCAACTGTAGATCACCTGTGAGGCAAGCTAAGGCCTTCGTGGATCTGAAACTCAGGATTCTCGGTTCCACAAGCACTGCACCATAGAGAAGGTAAGTGGCTCTCAATGTCGAACTGATCCACAGCCTCACTCAAGGATCACCGGTGTCCTCAGGTGTCACGTGCTGGTGGAGTTTGCTCATTAACACACAAGAGATATGAACTCTGAATAGTGGCCCCTTCATTACACGGGATCAGCTCCCTGCACTTCTCAGTGTGTCACTGTCTGTCATTCACCAAATGCATCACTGCCTTCTACAGCTGTCTCCCAAAGGGCTGGTCTGGCAGCCTATCTCCAGTCCTTTTTCTTTACCAGAGTAGCTTGGCCTTAAATGTTAGGCCTTTCTCAAAATTGCACCTTGTTGGTTATCACTCTGAAACGTTGGACTACGGGAAAATGTATTTGTTTCCTTTATGTTCATTAGTGCCAACAGCAGGGTCAATGTCCCCAAATTCCTGAGATTGAATTAATGCTTGTGAGTATCGTGGGTTTCCGTTTTGGGGTTAGAACATTTTTTTAACTAGAGAAATATTATATTTGAAAGAGGCTTTTCTTCATTTCTACCGTTCCCCTGTCCCATGGAACTGGCACTGTAAATTTTTCAAGTACATCTTATACATTTTCCAAACATGGTCTTAGATTAGGCCCACTTTCTCAAGGGTTCATGTCCTGCCCACCAAGTCTGAAAGTGATATTTCGAAACTAATTTCTTTCTGTACCTTCATTATTAACTGGGTTTCACTCCTATTGGTCTTGTTCATAAACAGAGGTGGGATATAGTATGTATACATACACATGCCTATATAAACACATGTTCATATATGTTCATTTATTTGTACGTTTAACTGTATGTGTTGGTACTAAAACTTAGGACTCAAATACATGTCATTCCAATCTATTTTAGCCTTAACTGTAAGCTACTTTTTCTAATCTACTTTGTTTGCATCAATTGTGCTATATGTCTTTTTTATGCCTGGTCAGTATATACAAAAACTAGTTTCAAAATTACCAACCAACATCCCTGTTAAAAATGATTTATTAACAAATGTCTGTGTACAGTTCTTTCAGTGTTTGTAACTTGACTAAAGTTAACTCATTGCTTTCCAAAGTTTCTTTACAAACCATTTTCTTATCCATTCCTCCATTGAAGTTACATTTATTTAATACACAGTTAGTTTAGGGAGTAGGAATGTGGGTCACTTGATGTGCTTACCACACAAGCACGAGGGGACCTAAGTTTGTATCTTCAGAACTAATGTAAAATTCAGGCATGGCTGTGAATACCCATAATCCCTATGCTGGGAAAAAAATGAGGGAAACAGAGATGAGTGGAACCCCAGTGCTCATTTGTCAGCCATCCTGGCCAAATCAATTAGCTCTAGTCTCAGAGAGAAACCTTATAGCCAAAGATGGAAGGATGGTGTCAGACAACTGATCCCTGTCTTCCACATGCACACACACACACAC
Source organism: Pachyuromys duprasi (assembly GCA_028658305.1). Taxonomy (NCBI): domain Eukaryota; kingdom Metazoa; phylum Chordata; class Mammalia; order Rodentia; family Muridae; genus Pachyuromys; species Pachyuromys duprasi. Next base: position 9,803 of record JAQQSO010003870.1, on the reverse strand, counting down.
ACACACACACACACACACACACACACAGAGAGAGAGAGAGAGAGAGAGAGAGAGAGAGAGAGAGAGACACACACACAGGCATATACATGCATGAACTACCCACCCTCCAAATACAGTTAGCTTGATTTATTAATGATTTACTCACCTTTTCCTGGTTATTTTTAATTGCTTTACTTTGTCCTTGCTGTTAGTTGGTTCCAGAAACTTCTCAATACATTTTCACTGAAATTCTGTAGAAGTTCATGATCCTTGCATCATATGGCATATAATTGGCATATAAGATACTATGTTCTTCATTATAAATGAATTCATCAACAAATTATTTATATTTCCTAAATCAGTATAAATACTATGTGAATTATTGTGCTATATTACTTAGGGAATAGAAGAAATGAGGCATCTTGTACAAATTCACAATAAATAGTTTTTTCAAAATATTTTCTATCAATGTTGGGTTGAATCTGTTAATGAAGGTCTAAAGATACAAAAGTGTGTTTGACTACATGAACATTAATATTATTTTTAAAAACCTGAATTATACAAAACTGTGTATTTGGAGAAGTAAAACTCCTTCCCCTCCTTCTTCTTTCTTATTTCCTGTTCTTATTTCCCATTTCCTTTCTGTCCTCCCCCTGTATGGATAACCAGTGCATTCAGTTTGGGGACTATTTTCTCCTATACTTACTTTGCAAAAAGGAGAAGGTATGTATTTTGTTATATTGCCTTCTTACATTAAAGGTAACATAAGATTCATCCTTCTTAGTTTCTTTTTTTTAATCTTTCTTTTCCTTTTTTTTTCTTAACGACATTTGTAGGAATGGTACCCTGCTATTTCATAGAGATTTTTTTGTTTTGTTTTGTATTTTTTGTTTGTTTCATTAGTTTTTTTTGTTTGTTTTTTTCGAGACTGTTTTGTGTGTGTGTGTCGCCGTGGCTATTCTGGAAACTGTTTCTGTAGTCCAGGATGGCCTCGAACTCACTGAGATATGCTTACCCTTACCTCCAGAGTGCTGGAAGTCCAGGCATGTACTACCACTTCCTGGCTCATAGAGATTTTCATTGTTCTTTTTAACATTTGCATCAGATATATTTATGTGACTGTACTGTATTTTATTTAAATATTTTCCTATGATTTTTTTAACATTTTGAAATTGTAAGTGATATTTTTCTGCATATTTTAGGTGTATATATTTTTGTATGGTAGTAGATCTCTATATGATATGCTGAGCAGTAGGATTTTTGAGTCAAATTTAAGATCATGTGTAGTTTTGTGAAACAGTTCAAAGTTTTATCCTGGAAACATTTCACTAGTTTTCACTTCCACTAGAAATGTATGAGAATTACTGTTTTCTTACAGCCCCATTAACAAAATATGCTGCTTTACTTTTAAAATTTTTGCCTCTAGGTGACTTGTATTAAATGATAACCACATGATTGTTTATATATATGTACATATATATGTACCTAATTGTCATTAAAATTTGGCATTTTAAAATTTATGGATTGTACTTATACATCATTGTATAAATTACTATTTAACATCTTTTCCTTATTTTTATACAAAATTTTTGGTCCACTGTCTTAGTTTTAGATTTCTGTATATAATTAGCACATTATCCAATTGTATGAGAGGTGTACTGATCTTTGAAAATTTTCAGTTGCTTTTTGATTTAACTGTGATTTTTTAAAAATATTTTGAAATGATTTCATTTTTATGTGACCCTACAGGAGTCCTAAATTGAAGATCCTAGATGTAAGCCAGGATGTTGACTGCAGAACAACATATTCTCATTTTTTTGTATTAGATCACCTACTTGTTTTCATAGCTGTACTCATTCTATATTCTGAAGTTAGAAAGCCAGTGTAACATTATAGATCTAGAACCTGAGACTCAGTCCTCAAGGCTGCCTATGGAATTACTAGTGGACCTTTCCCTTGATGATACTTTGAGAAAAAAGGGAATTTTTTTGCTTTGCTTCTGAATAAAGTTGAACAGAGCTCAGGGTCATTGCACCTCTGTTGCCAAGATTTACAAATTGATAAATTATCTTACACAAAAAACATTCTGCAAAGTACCATGCATGGAGAAAATCTAGAACCCCTGCACAGTTGTAGCCCATGGCAGTTCAGTGTCCAAGTGGGTTCCATAATAATGGGAACAGGGACTGTCTCTGACATGAACTGATTGGCCTGCTCTTTAATCACCTCACACTGATGGGGGAGCAGCCTTACCAGGCCACAGAGGAATACAATACAGCCACTCTTGATGAGACCTAATAGAGTAGGATCAGAAGGAAGGAGAGGAATACGTCCCCTATCAGTAGACTTAGGGGGGGGGGGCTGTGTGGAGAACGGGGAGAGAAGGTGGGATTGGGAGGGGAAGAGGGGGGGTTGTGGGGGTATACAAAGTGAATAAAATATAATTAATAAAAAAGTTATTTAAAAAAGAAAAAAAAGCATTCTGAAGTTCCTAGATCTGATATGTATTCAGAACCTGGCAGTTAATAAGGCTTCAGTGAGTGATGTCACTGTCTTTCTTGCTCATATGATCTATCTGGACAACCTGAGTCTGTCTAAAATCACTTGTAGATCTTTGCATGGCAAAGTCTTCTGAGTGTTCCTCAACTATCTTGGGCAGATGAAATGCCTGAAAGAGCTCAACTTGTCTTCCCTCATCCTTAGAGATCATCTGGACAGACTACTCAGGTGAGGGCTTGGGATATGTGCCTGGAGTTCCTGAACTGACTGTTAAGACAGAGGAGAAATCACACCTGGGGGTTCCTGAGGTCCTCAAAAACTCTTTCCTCCTTCTACCCCTGCCTTTCTAAGAGTTTGAAGGTATGCCAGAAAGTGTCCCTCATAGTCTGAGAAGAAAAACAGTGTTACAAAAAACTTACTCACCTGAGCATATGTGGGTAGTGTGCTCAGTCCAGAAATATGAAGGTGAAAAGAACAATACAGTCCTTCTCTAGCCATAGAAAGATGAACAGGAGGAATTAAGAGAAAGTTGATGTCGTGGCACAGGTGTACGTATTTTAGCCATATAAGCAGAGACTGAAATGTTAGATAATTTTCCAAATTGGCTATCGCCAAGGTCCAGGCCTTGAATGTAGAGGTTATCATTTATGGAGTGGCCAAAGGGAGCTTCCATTTGGTTGCTTCCTCCCTTCAATCTCTTCCAAGCACGTGAACTAGTTCTACTTTTGCTTGTTTTGTAATTACTAAATAGATAATATTTCCACTAAACCTTTGACACAATCCTCTATAATAACGTACTGTAAAAATTCTTAAGGACACATATTCTGAGAATAAAAAAGTACCTTTTCAGGGTCACAAATTTATTGAGTGAATTACACCCCATATTGTTAGTTGCTCCAATGTATGTATGTGAAAGTTTAGTCTAGAGTCCTTGTTGTATTTTCCCTCATATGATTATCATCCTCTCATTGTTTTCCTTTGCTAGAGCCGTACCACCTGATTTGGATTTGCTGTATCTGCCATTCTGTGAAATTTCTTAGAGATCTCAAATTTCTGTCCCAGAGCTCTCAGGCCACCTACCTAAAGCTATTTCATCTTAGAAACAATTCAATGTATTTGGATGATTACGGGCCCTTTCAGATTCTTCTGCAGAAACTCTTGCAGCATTTGGCTATAAACCATTGCCATTTAACAGATGCTTCACTCTCTGCTATCCTTCCAGCCCTATCAAAATGTTCCCATTTGCATGTAATTAGCTTTGTCCCTAACCCCATCACAATGCCTATGCTCATGAGAATCCTTCATGACTTAACACCTTTGATGGAGTGGAAATATGTGATTTGCCCCATCTCTGTACATTGCCTATGAACAATGAAATTTTCATGGCAGCTTAGACCTACAGAAGCTTGCTGATGTCCATGCACAACTGAAGGTGATGCTACAAGCAGCAAAGCGAAGTGACATAAACTAGATCACTTAGTCTCATTAAATTCCCAAGTTCAACTCAGTTTCAATCCTAAAATGTGACCTGTTAAGTATTCAATGTTCTTTTCTGGAGCTCTCCGAATCTTATGTAAGATTCTTAAGTTATAGAAGACTATAGTTAGGAAGTATGGACATGTTATTGCTGACTTATATAAAGCATTAACTCTAAGAAAATGGAGAACTGTGTGTTCCTTTGTTTCTTTGTCTTGGTCTTCATTTTGCTGAATAAAGTGTTGGGTATATCATATGCAATTACTACATCATGGAGTACTGTATGTTTCATTTACTCACGAATACCTAACACATTTTAATATCATTGCAACTTTTCCTGGTTTGTGTGGGGTGCCCTTGAAGACTAAGCTTTTGCCTTCTCCCCCAAGTTACTTTAAATTACTCATTCTTAAGGCTCCCTTGGGCTATTTATGAGAAGCTACCTGGAACTAAGAGTGAGGAAAATAACCTATTCTCATAACACACTGACACATTCAGTTATATTGTTAACTCATTTCCTATGTTTCAGACTATTTCATACTTCAAATATCTTTTGATGGTGTTATTGTAAGTACTCAGAATTAAAATGCAGATAAGACAACTTTCTTATGTGAAGCTATTCAGAATCTAAATGTTCATATATTTTATTTGTCCTACTGTTTCTTAGGCCACCACTTAGTGAAGTTATTTCACCCTTTTGGATGCCAAATTTTGCTTTCCTTTTTCTTGATATACAAAGTAAACTCCACATTGTGGGATATTTGCTCAAGTTCATGGCTTAACTATCATCTCCTCAAAGAGCCTATTCTCCTATGTCTGTTAGTCTGCTTTCTGACATGCAACATACTTAAGACAATTGACTTGTAAGAAGGAAAGCTTTGTTTCTTACTTGCAGATGTTTCATTTTATGCTTGGTAAGTCCCATCACTTTGGGACTGTGGCAACATAAATAAAGCATGGTATAAAGTTTGTGGCACAGAGATATGGTCTTATTTTATGAGAGCAAACAATCAGAGAGAAAAATCTGAGGACAAATACATTACGAATACATTATACTTTTTAAAATGTAGATGAATATAAGAGATCTAATAACTCAATTAAATTTGTTTTATTGATTCTAGTTTCCTGATTACAGTTTACATTTGCAAGGTAGGAAGAATGACATGTTCAAATGGCATGCAAATGATGTGTAGTATTTCCTTTGTGATATATCTAGTACCTAAAAGCTAAAGTTAGTGATTTATTTGTGCTTAATATATTGCTTGCATACTACGTTGCACAAAATTTCAAATATCTACAAAGATCTACATATGTGGAACAATTGCCTTTTTATTAACATTTCTTTACATTTTCACTATTTCACATTTAACAAAATGTTGCTAAAATTATGCTCCCCTGTTTCTTAACACCTCTTTCAGTTTATACTTTTTATTTTCAATTTTGCCCGTACTGTATTCATTGTGTTCCCATTCTGATCAATGTAAGAGTAGGATAATACTAGCAAGTGAGCAACTGAAGCAAGATTTGAATATTTCCTTTTATGCTACAGTTCTGGCTCTGTCACCATACCCTGAGATGAAAACATGAACACACAATGAATGGAATTCAACCCTAAAAATGTGACATGTTAAGTGTTCAATGTTCTTTTCTAGTTAGGAAGTACATTAATTATACTTATGAATATGATTATGAAGTTAGAAAAAATGAATTAGGAATACCATTCTTGTATTGACAATGTGAATTACCAATTCAATTCCTTTCACAAGAAAGCGACTTCCTTTTTTTTCTTTTTTGTTTTTTTTTAAGAAAAGTGACTTTAAATTCATTGTTTCTATTCAATTTTAAAAATTGTATAAGTGACTATTAAGATAAGGGATGATTAGCTGGGCATGGTGATTTAATGCTGTGATCACAGACCTCAAGGAGGCAGAGGCAGCTAGATCTCTGTGAGTTCAAGACCAGTCTGGTCTACAAAGTGAGTCCAGGACAGCCAAGGCTACACAGAGAAACCCTGTCTAGAAACAAAGAAACAAACAAACAAAAAAACAATAATAAGAGGAATGATTAAAAGTAATTGTTAAGGATACCATATCCCAAGAATTGACAGCTAATCTATAACCAAGCCATTCTATCAGCATTTGTTGGGGGCAACAAATGTAAATCAGCAGAATATTTTCCCGCATAATGGAGGACTTATTTTTAAGCATGCATTATTTTTTAAAGATTTTATTTATATAACATTCTGCCTGCACACCAAATCTTACTATAGATGGTTCTGAGCCACCATGTGGTTGCTGGGAACTGAACTGAGCACCTTTGGAAGAACAGCCAGTGCTCTTAATCTCTGATCCATCTCTCCAGCTCCCTTAAGCATTCATTATTAACCTGAAACAGATATAATTCCTCTATTAAGCAAGAGTTTTAAGGGTAAGAAAACTTCTGCTCCCCTTACATCAAAGTCAGCCTCTGCCCCCCCCCCTTACTAGAGGACCCACATGGAGAGTGAATTACCTATGGGCTATATCTGAGCAGGAGCATCTAGGTCTTCTCCATGTATGGTCTTTGTTTGGAGTATCAGTCTCTGTAGGGCCTCCCAGGCCCAGAATTTTTGGCTGTGTTGGTCTATTTATGGGGCTCCTGTCTACTCTGGGTTCTTCTATTCCCCCACTCTTTCCTGACTCCCTGCTCTCTGCCTAAAGTTTGGCTTTGAGTCTCAGCCTCTGCTTTGATCCTCTGCTGGGTGGAGTCTTTCAGAGGACATTTATGGTAGTCTCCCATCCTGATCTCTCTCTTCAACCACTTCTCCTGTCTATTTTATTTGTTCTTCTGAAGGAGAATTAAGTCTCCTCCTTAGGGTCCTCCTTGTTATTTACCTTCTTTAGGTCTATGTATGATTATCCTGTATTATATGGCTAATATCTGCTTATAAGTGAGTACATACCATGTGTTTCTTTCTGGTTTTGGATTACATCACTCAGGATAATCTTTTCCAGTTTCATCCATTTGCCTGCAAATTTTATGATTTCCTTGTTTTTAATAGCTGGGTAGTATCCATTGTGTAAATACACCACAATTTCTGTATACATTCTTTAGTCAAGGGACATCTAGGTGGTTTCCAGATTGTGGTTATTAAGGGCCTGTCTCTTTCATGGACTCTGTTACCAGCTCTTTGATCACTTCCCCCTGTGGGAGGAGTGGGAGTGGGGGGGGGCGCTTACCAGTTCACAGAGGAAGAGAATGCAGACAGTCTTAAAGAAACTTGAGGACTTCAAGATGGCATCCCCGGGAGGACACTGTGACTGAGGAGTCGGACAGCAGTGTCGGCGCAGCGACCAGGAGACTGAACTCTGGGACCTAAAACACCAGCGTTTGTGATTGCCAGGTGATCGGAATTCTTATGGTGAGGAAATCAAGTGGGAAAGTCCTAGGGACACCCAGTTAATCCCTGGAAAAACTCTGGGTGACCGGCTGCGCACAGCCCTGATCTGAATGCACAGCTTCTTTCGGTGCTGCCAGCTGCCCTCCTGGACCGGGACACACACAGTCACCCGGCCAGGCTGAGGCACCCTAGAGACCAATCCAGTCCGGGTGCATCAGCTGTGCACAGGGACACAGAGTTCCTGGTCCGGACTGATACCATTCCAGACCTGGAAGAAACGGCGGGTGCACATCTGCTAGCTCTGATCTGAACGTGCAGCCTCTTGCGGCCCTGCCAGTTGCCATCTTTGACCCAGACACATAGTTTCTGGTCCAGACTGAAGCATCTCAGATACCAGTCCAGACATGGGAGAAACTGCGGGCACACAACTGCTAGCCATGAGCAGAACATGTGCCTCCTATGGTCCTGGTGCAACCAGCCGCCACTCCGGACAAGGACATATAGTAACTGGTCCACACTAAGGTGTCCCCTGATACCATCCCAGTCTGGGGTGCACAACCCCTAGCTCAGAAGGAGACGCCCACAGGGCCACCCAATGACCTCAGAGTCCAACATGCGGAACCTGCCACCGTGTGAAGAACACTGGGAATCCAGGAAACCTGCACAGGCAATTGCCCACAGTCTGCACTTACTAAATGCACTAGCATCCTCATCCCCTCCTGCGCTTGCTCCCAAACCCCATAGCTCAACCATATATATACCCTAGCACTCCCCTTTAAGACACCTTCCCAGCGCACATGCACACACACACACACACACACACACACACTTATTCCTCCTCCCCAACAATGAAACTGCGCAAGTGACCTTTCCCCACACTGGGACAACTGAGCCAACAACACATATTATCAAACCACTGGAATTCCCTGACCTTCTTGAAGAATACTCCAGACACCAGAGACTGACAGTTCCAGTCTGAAGTTCAGCTGCAAGGAACAATCAGCTCCTTGAGTATATATAAACAAATGGCCAGAGGTCAACGTAAGAACTCACCCAACAAAAATCAGAACACCATAGCACCACCAGAAACACCCAAAAGCAATGGGGATTTTAATTCAGCAGAGACACAGGAAAATAATATTAGAGCTATGCTTATGCAGACGCGGGAGGAACAAAAACAGGAAATGAACAAGGCCTTCAAAGAAATACAGAAGAATTTAACTGACCACATAGAAGAACAATTAAAGACATACAGAGAGGAAACAAACAAAAAATAGGAGCCACATTCAATCAGATGAAGGAAATGGTACAAAGCATGAAAGCAGAATTAGAATCTATACAGAATAGTAATAATAAAAAAAAAAAACAGAGAAAAACCTGGAACTGGAGAACTTAGAGAAAAGATCAGGAACCACAAATGTAAGCATCACAAATAAAATACAAGAGATGGAAGAGAGAATCTCGGGAGCTGAAGATACACTTGCTGAAATGGATTCCTCACTCAAAGAAAAAATAAAATTGGAAAAGTCCCAAATACAAAACATCCAAGAAATCAAGGATGCCATGAAAAGATGAAACTTAAGAATAATTGGAATAGATGAAAAAGAAGACTCCAGGTTCCAAGGACCAGAAAATATTTTTAAGAAAATCATAGAACAAAATTTTCCCAATTTAAAGAAATGTCCATAAATATACAAGAAGCCTACAGAAAAACATATAGACTAGATGCAAAAAGAAATACCTCTCATCACATCATAGTCAAAACACTGAACCTACAAAACAAAGAAAAATATTAAAGGCAGCAAGGGACAAGGGTCAAGTAACATATGAAGGTAGACTGATCAGACTCACACCAGGCTTCTCATCAGAAACTATGAAAGCCAGAAGGGCTTGGGCAGAAGTCATGCAGTCTTTAAGGGATCAAAGATGCCAACCAAGACTACTATACCCAGCAAAGCTTTCAATCAACATAGATGGAGAAAACAAAATATTCCATGACAAAACAAAATTTAAGCAATAACTACACAGAAACCCAGGCCTACAGAAGATTCTAGAAGGAAAACTCAATCCAATGAAAACAACTACACCACAGAAAATATAGGAGTCAGAAAACTCCCCCCCCAAAAAAAAACAATGAATCATAGTAAGACCACAAACTCCACAATAAAAAGAAATAACATGGGGAATCCAAGATGGCTGCCACGAGAGAACACTGTGTCTGAGGAGTAGGACAGCAGAAACAACACAGCAACCAGGAGACTGAACTCTGGGACCTAAAACGACAACATTTGTGATTGCCAGGTGAGCAGAACTCCTACAGTGAGAAAATCAAGTGGGAAAACCCTAGGGACACCCAGTTATTCCCCGGAAAAATCTCCGGGTCACCAGTGGCGCATAGCTCTGATCTGAATGAGCAGCCATGCTGGGCGCCCGCACCCGCCATTATAGACTGGATCACACAGTCTCGCGG
>JAQQSO010003869.1:0-13227 GCA_028658305.1 Pachyuromys duprasi | reverse complement strand
GTTGAGCAAATGTCCTTGTTGTGTACTTGCGCATCTTTTGGATATATGCCTAAGAGTGGTATAGCTGGGTCTTGAGGAATCACTATTCCTAATTGTCTAAGAAAGCGCCAAATTGATTTCCAGAGTGGTTGTACAACAGCAAACTATTTTTTATAGATTTAATTTGTGCAAAAAAAAGCAACAGTAAAGTTGACAATTATAGAAAAAAGTAAGAAATTACCAAAGAATGCCTATTGATTTACAGACATGAAAAGCTAAAATTGATGCTATAAATCCAGTTCATTTTTCATTTTCTACTCTGGCCTATTTGCACATTTTGTATTTCTTTTGCCAAATGGATGCTATGGTTTGCTATTGAATTTTCTATGAGAGTCCCCATGTTAAAAGGTCAGGGTTTAGGCCAGTTCTAATAAAGGTGGAGTTGGAACCTCTGAGAGAGGGAGCCTAACAGGACATGCCTTTGAAGGTTCTTGGGGATGAATCCTAGTACTTACCTAAATCTCTTTGAATACAAATATCAGAAGTAAACAGTGCTTTATCCAATAAGTCAATGACGCTGATACACATTTTTGGAGGTTCAAAAATCTGGAAACACTTGATTATGTGCTAGAAGAACCAAAAGCTAATTAATTATTAAAATTGAAAGGAAGTACAATAGATGACAATTTAAAGCACACTTTAAGATTCACATTAGTATGAATATAAACTAATATAATATAGTATAATAATATAAACAAATTTCTCATGTTATCCTTATGCTTATAAATACGCATCTTTTCTGTTATCAAAACCCTGCAGGTGGCTGAAGAGACTGCTCAGTGAGTTACAAGAAAAACAAAAAAACATTTCTGCTGAAGTTTGACCACTTGAGATGATTTCAGAACTCATAAAATACAAAATTCAGTACCACTCATCTTTAATCCCAGCACTGCTATGGAGAGATAGGCAGTAGATGCAGAAGAATTGGTCAAAAAATTGCTGGTCATATACCACAGAGTATACAGTGTAGATACAGGAGAGACTTTGCCTCTGAAACAAGGTAGAAGGAAATATCTAACTCTTAAAAATTGGCTTCATGTTTCTATGAATGTGCCTGGTATACAAATGCCCACACTCATACAGTAATTAAAGAATACAAACTCCATAAAAATATGTGCATTGTTATAATGAACCAACTTATATTGACACAGAATTATTGTCATCCCCTATATATATATATAATTTATGTTATACTTTACTATGTATATAATGACATGTACCTGATATTGTAGTATCATACACTTCTGTTTGACAAATCTTTGCCATGTTATTCTTCTTTCTCCTCTTCCCCGGTAGATACTAATATTTTCATGCTTTGTCTATTTATATTGCATATAAATTTATATATTGCTACCTATTACTTGATAATTTGTTTTAGCTTCATCCATATCTTTCTATAGGCTGTTAATTTAGTTCTTTTCCAGCAATATCAGTGCTGAAATATTTTTCAAATATTACAGTGTTTAACTCTATCAGAGTTTTAATTTCCCACTTAACTACTGAATAGCAGCTCAGTTACATCAACTTGGTTTTTGTTCCTAAGAATACACACTAAAAATCCTTGTTATTTTGTGTGAATATACGTTTTCAACTTTGTGCAGGCAAGTGTTAAGATTAACACTCTAGGGACCATATCTTATGAATAATGCTGAACTGTAGAGGAATTTTAATCCAACAGTGTTTCTGCTCTGGCAAGGGATCACATCCAAAGACCTTCTTGGTCTATGTTATCTTGAGGGAATGCAGACACTTTGTGGATTACACTATGATCTGGCTGAAATACAAACATGACCTGGTACACACCTTTAATCCAAAACAATTAAAGTAAGGTTATTTTATAGAAGGAAGCCTTGTTTGAACGTGTCATCTAATTTGGGACAGACACAGTAATGAATCAGAGGAAGATTTGACAGAAAGGTCTGAGATAGGATATGCCCAACTCTCACGAGAACAGAACAAGAAAGAGAGGCTCTTGAAGGGCAGCACAGAGAGACAGGAAAAAATTTATACCTGAGGAAAAAAATTAAAACTGCCAGAAGAGTTTTACAGATACAGGTTACAGAGAGAAAAAGCTAGACAAATGAGCAGACAGAACAAGTCAGAGAATCTCAATTTTAATTTTGTCCTTACATTATTTCAATGATTTGTTTCACAGAGCAGCATTTTTAATTTTATTTTTTTATTTGAAATTGAAAATATTCTATTGTCTAGTTATAAAACTCAAAGTAATATACTAATGTTTATAAGTGTTGTCAGAAATAAAACAATAACATGGTAAATTCTAAAACTACTAAAACAGTTGCCCTAATAGCATCATAGACCCTACCATAACAAAGCTGTGTATAAAGATCCACCATAGCACAACCATGGGTAAATATTCATAGCCACATGAAACTCTACAACTACTTATAGTAGTGGACCAACCATAGAATTAAACTAAGCAGCAAAAACAGTAAATAGGGGAACATCCTATATTTGGGTAATTAATGAACTGGCATAAATGTTTTAAAAGTTATGCATTCTACTCCACTCCTTGTATTCCATCATTTTATACAACTAAAGTTTGATTTCGTTTCTTTTTCTCCTATTTTTATAAAGTATTTCTTTGTAATTTTTTTTTACTTTTTAAATAGTACGGTTTATTGACTTTGTATCCCAGCTTCAGTCTGTTCCCTCATTCCCTCCCAATCCCACCCTCTCTCCCTCATCTCCTCTATGCCCCTGTTCAAGTCCACAGAGATATGGGAGGTCTCCTCCCCTTCCATCTGACCCTAGTTTATCAGATTTCTTCAGGACTGGCTGCAATGTCCACCTCTGTGGCCTAGCAAGGCTGCTACCCCCTCGGGGGGAGGTAGTCATGTCAGAAATAGTCCCTGTCCCCTTATTAGAGTACCCATTTGGATACTGAGCTGCCATGGGCTACATTGGAGCAGGGGTTCTAGGTTACATCCATACATGACCCTTGGTTGGAGATACACTCTCATAAAAGACCCCTGTGCCCAGACATATTAGGTCCTTATGGAGTTCCTGTCCTCTCCAGATCATACTAACTCCCCCTTCTTTCATATGATTTAAATTTTCAGTCATTAAACTAATTTAATTATGGTTACCAATATTTACCTCAAGAGATTCACGTGTGATTTTTAAACTTAAAAATGTTAAACTGTATGTAGTTATACACAAATGAAATCCTAACCCCTAGGAGTCTGAGTCAAGAAGACTATCTCAAGTATTAGACAACACTAACATACTCAGCAAATTTCAGACCAGCTTGGGCTACAGAGTGAGACTCTGTCTCCCTGAAAATCACAGTCACAGTCGATATCATCTTGGTTTTGTATTGCACATTTATTTAAATGTTCCATCTATAGTTTAAACTTGTACAAGGTACAAGGTCTATACTGAGATTCCTTTTACTTTGCATGTAGCTGTCCAAAATTTTCTGGTATTGCTGAATGAAAAAGATCATCATTTCTTCATTGTATTTTTGTTTATTTTTTTAAAGATCAGTTCACAATGTTTAAATGAATTAGTTTTGGGAGTATCTCTTTCTATACTTCTGCCAATACTACACTTTCTCAAATAATGTATTTAACTGGAGATGTGAAATTGAGTGTTGTTTTTGTCCTACTTCATTCTTTTCCTTCAAAATTACATTTATTCTTTGAGGGTTTTTTATCTGTTCATAAAAGCATTAAAGCTATGATGTAATATTCAGATTATAACTTGCTGATAATTGACTAGTACTGAAATAAGCTTATAAATCAAATTGGAAATAATTGAAATTTTAGTATTGACTCTTCTGCCTACAATATTAGATTTATTTCTTTCTCTTGTATTTTTATCTATTGTGGCTTCATGTGTTATTGAGCACTTATACAGGTAAGACTGCTACATAAACAAAATTATCCTATTTTCCCTGTAGCTTGTTTTTATTTTTTATTAGAGTAGTATTACTCAAAACATCTTCTTTTTCAGGCTGTCATTTACAGTGTTCTTTGCTTTACAGAAGCTCTTCAGCTTCAGGAGGTATCATTTATTGTCTGTTGATCTTAGAGCCTAAACACTTGGTGGGTTTTGTTTGTTTTTCAATGAAGGTGTCTCCTGTGCCAATGAGTTTGAGGATCTTTCTTTTTCTTCTAGCAGATTTAGTGTCTGATTTTATGTTGAGATCTTTGATCCACTGGGTTTTACTTTTGTGCAGGGTGATAAATATGTATCTATTTGCATTTTCTACATGTAAACATCCAGTTAGCCCAGCAACATTTGTTGAAGATGTTTCTTTTTTCCATTTGATTGTTTTGTCTTCTTTGTTCAAAATCAAGTATCTGTAGGTGTATGCGTTTATTTCTGGCTCTTTTATTCAATTCCACTGATCCACCAGTCTGTGTCTATGCCAGTACCTGGCCGTTTTTATTACTGTTCCTCTGTAGTACAGCTAGAGATCAGGAGTGGAGACACCTCCAGAAGATTTTTTTTTTTTTTGTACAAGGTTGTTTTTGCTGTCCTGCGGTTTTGATTTCAACATATGAAATTGAGAATTGTTCTTTTAAGAACTATTGTAAAGAAATGTGTTGGTATTTTGATGGTAATTACATTGAGTCTGTAGATTACTTTTGGTAGGTACTATGTTAATCCTACCAATCTAAGAGCATGGAAGATCTTTCCATCTTCTGATATCTTTTTCAATTTCTTTCTTCACAGACAAAGTTTTGTTTTGTTTTGTTTTGTTTTCATACAAGTCTTTTACTTGCTTGTTTAGAGTTACACCAAGGTACTTTATGTGTTTTTTTTTTCGTGTGTGTGTGCGTGTGTGTGTGTGTGAATATTGGCCATACTATATAGGATAAATATACTTAAGTCTACACAATAAAAGAAGCTAAATGACAAGGAGTATCCTAGGGAAGATGCTTTATTCTCATTCAGAAGGGGAAACAGGATAAACACTGAAAGTGGTAGAAAAGATGAAACAGTACTGGAGCCTACCACAGATTTCCACAGATATCCTCTAAAAGACTCTTGTGATCAGAGGATTGAAGCAGATGCAGATACTCACAACCAAACCTAGGAAAGAGTGCAGGGAGTTTTTTGAAAGAAAGGGGGTATAAAAGGATCTGGAGGGAACAGGAACCACACAAGGAGACCAACAAAGTTAAAAAAAAGCAGGATCCAGGGGATACTTCAGATACTGATGTAACAACCAAGGACCATGCATGGAGAGTACCTAGACCCCTTCTCAGATGTAGCCCAAAGGCAGCTCAGTCTTCATGTGGGTTCTCTAGTAAGGGGAGAAGGGGCTGTCTCTGACATGGACTTAGTGGGTGGCTCTTTGATCCACCCCCCACCTTGAGAGGTGTCCTAACTAGGCTACAGAGAAAAAGGATCCAGACAGTCTTGATGAGACCTGAGAGACTAGGGTCAGATAGTAAGGGAGGATAACCTCCCCTCTCAGTGGACTAAGGGAAGGATATAACAGGGGAAGAGAGAGAGAGGGTGGAACAAGGAGGAGATGAGGGAGGGGGTTATTATTCAACATATCCATATTTCTATTTCATTTCCTCATCTCAGTGAGAATCAAGGGGGAGACCCTCCTTGAATTCCTTTGGATCCTCCTTGTTCCTTAGCTTCTCTGGGTCTTTGAATTATAGCATGATTTTCCCATAATATATGGCTAATATCCACTTACAAGTGAGTACATACCATGTAGTTCTTTCTGAGTCTAGGTTACCTCATTCAGGATGATCTTTTCTAGCTCTATCAAATTGCTTGCAAATTTCATGATCTTCTTGGTTTTAATAGCTGAGTAGCATTCCATTGTGTAAATGTATTATATTTTCTTTATCCATTCTTTGGTTGAGGGGCATCTAGATTATTTCCTATTTCTGGCTATTATGAATAAAGCTTGAGACCTACTTAGGGCTAGGCTACAGGGCAGACATGGGAATGTCTTTAGCTGAGCCTCCTAGAAGTGGGGGACATGTAGACTTGGGAGGCCACCTTTTAGCCAGGCAAGGTAGTGAGAAACACAAATCCACCTACAAAAAACTTCTTGCAAATTTACCCTGCTGCAAAAATGTGCAGATATAAAGATAGAGAAGAGATAGAGAGAATGCCCAGCTAATGCCTAGCCCAGCATGGGACCTTCCTCATGGCAGAAAGCCAAAGCCCAACACCATCAATGATAACTCTGCTATGTTTACAGAGAGAAGCCTAGGATAAATGTCCACTGAGAGGCACCACCTAGCAGCCTATCAAATCAAATGCTGAGACTCACAACCAAAGCACTAAATCTGGAAACCTGTGCAAGAATGATGTAGGGTGGGAGGTTTGGGGAATGACAGAAGAACTGAATGGGGCAGGGACACCACAAGATGACCAACAGAGTAAAACTAACCTAGACCTATGGAGGCTTGCAGAGATGGAAGCAGGAACCAAGGACCGTGCATGGACTGAACCTGGGCTCACTAAACATGTATAACAGGTGGACGGTTTAATCTTCCTGTGGGTTCTTAGTGAGTTGAACCTGTGCTGTTTATGGCACAGAATCTGTTGCCTGCTTTCAATCACTTCTCCCTGGAAGGGCTGCCTTGCCTGGGATGAGTATGAGCTCAGTTCTGTGTGACCTGATGTGCTCAGATGGATTAGGGAATCCACTTTGCTTAGGGTAAGGGAAGGAGGGATTGCGAGGAGAAGAAGGGGGATAAAATGGGCATGTAACGGGAATGTATAAATTTTTTAAAGATGTCCATATTTCTGCCGATATTGTTTACCTGTGACTGCAAATTGTTTCTCTATTATAGTATGTATCATGTAATTCTTTTACATGACAATTTTACCTCCCTGCTATATTCAAGTATGGTTCTATTTCTTCCTCCTTTAAAATAAGTTTTTTTTCCTGAACTCTTAATAAATATTTTCCGTGACTAGAAAAAAGGAATAACAATAACTGGGATGTTAATGAAGTGGTAATGTATGTATATGAACACAACATATTCCTGTAATTATTTCTCGGTATTTTAATGATCTGGTGTATTTGAACTATGAAATTCATAAGTGCTTTTCAATAGATACCGTCCCCTAGTTTTTGGTAAAGCATGCTTACTAGAGTAAAATAGACTTCAATATTCTTCTTCTACCACATAACATTGGTTCTGATTAATCCCTAGTAGATTAAGCTCTAGAAATCTACTTGATTATGTACCATGTTAAAAAGTGTGGAATGTCCTAGCATATTTCAAAATGATTTCTTTCTTCATTTCCTCCTCCAGAAGCATCTTCTTATTTTAAGCTGGTATTTCCTGTGAGAATCTGGTTGAACTTCTGCAGGAACAATTCTGTAAGATTTTAGATTATCACTAGGAAGTTCTATTCATACTATTTTCATCTATCAGACCTGACCATAATAAACTTCTGTGTCTTCGTTACTGTGGAGGAACACCATAACCAAATACATTTATTAAAAAGAAAGTATTTCTTTGTGTTTTTGCTTACATTTTAGGAGGGTAAATTCATGACCATTGTAGGGTGTAGCATGGCAATAGAGATGCAGATATGAAGCTGGCACAGTGGTTGGGAACTTACCTTTTTACCTTCAATTTGGAAAAAGAGCTAGAGCTAGAGACAGAAATAGAGACAGAGAAATAGAGGATAGAAGACAGAGATAGAGTTGAGAGAGAGAATAAGAAACTGGGTCCAGCCAGGGCTATTTCTCTTTTTCTAATTTTTTTCATTTCTTTTCTTTCTTCATTCCTCCCTTTTTTTAAGGACATGCTATTTTTTATTGGGACACTCAGTGGAAATATCTGTATACCAGCTTACTGTAGCAGTGATAGCTGCGACACATGTTAAATAACTTTTATTATATAAAAGGTGAGGTGTGAGCCCTAGTCACTCCTTTGTGACAGCAACAGGGACCTGAATTCAGAGCTTTTCTGGCATATGTAGCTTCATGATTTGACTATTTGTTTTTCTTTAAAAACAAAAGAAACAAAAAAAAATCCTTCTGGCCATAAGGGAGTCTAAATGCAGCATTTGGAAAACATTGCAGAGCACAGGAAAATTCAGTGGCCAGTGTAGACCACTGAAGGTCTAAACATGGTTCCATGGCAAAGGCAGTGAAAAACCCAGAACTGTAGCACTTGCTACAAAAAGTGGATAAAAAGAAACCTTTAATTTTTCTCTCAAAAAACATCCATGCAGAAGGCACATCTGTAGAGTAAGCCTTGCAGCTCAGCTACTCTTGGCCCCGATCCTAGCAGAGGCGCAAAAGCATACAGTGGGGCCTGGCCTTTCAATATTCTGGCTGGCAGGCCTGTGAATCCCCTAACCATTAAATATATTTGGTCCCCTAGAGTATTGGGAGAAACCACTGGATGACTGTTGCCCTTTCCAGAGTGGCCCTTATGCCCTGTCTGCTTTGCCTCAGTGTCAGGACAGCCTGCCCTCTGCAGGGGAGGAGCATTGCAGAGACATTTTACGGAAAAAGCAAAAGCACAAGTCATACCTAAAAGGGACTGCTCAGGTGGGGATTCCCAGAGTACCTCATGCTCTATACCCAGTACAGAGACACACGCCCTAAACTGTTCCTTCTGGAAAAGGAAGGCCTCAGGGAAGGGGGTCACATGACAGGTGTGACATCACCATGTTTGATTGCTAACAGCAGAAGAATGAGTAGGGGCAACTGGAAGCAAAGGTATGGAGAAGGTGACAACTCTTTAATAGCCCTGAGTTATCAAAATCCTTATCTGAAGAAAAATAGTCATACAAATCTCTTTAAAAAAATTTTTTTATTAGTTGCATTTTATTAACTCTGTATCTTAACTGTATCTCTCTCCCTTATTCCCTCCCAACCCCACCCTTCATCCCTCATCTCCTCCCTGACCCTTTCCAAGTACACTGATAGGGGAAGATATCCTCCCCTTTCATCTGACCCTGTTTTTTCAGGTATCTTCAGGACTGGCTGCGAAGTTCACCTTCATGGCCTAGCAGGGCTGCTCCTTCCTTGGGGAGTGAGGAGGTCAAAGAGCCCACCATTGAGTTCATGTCAGAAATAGTCCCTATTCCCCTTACTAGAGTACCTAATTGGTTACTGAGCTACCATGGGCTACATCCGAGCAGAGGTTCTAAGTTATATCCATACATTATCCTTGGTTTGAGAAACAGTCTCATATAAGACCCCTGTGCCCAAATATATGTGGTCCTTGTGGAGCTCCCATCTTCTCCATGTCATATTAACTCCTCTTTCTTTCATATGATTCCCTGCACTCTGCCCAAGGTTTCGTTATCAGTCTTAGTATCTGCTTTGATACACTGCTAGGTAGAGTCTTTCAGAGGCCCTCTGTGGTAGGTTCCTGTCCTGTTACTTGTTTTCTCCTACATCCAATGCTTATCCCATTTGTCTTTCTAAGTGAGGATTGATCATCTTACCCCAGGTCTACAGCCTACATCCTGGGAAAGGATCTTCACCAACCCTATATCTGACAGAGGGCTGATATCCAGAATATATAAAGAACTAAAGAAGATAAAAAGCAATAAATCAAGCAATCCAATTAAAAATGGGGTATGGAGCTAAACAGAAAATTCTCTGTAGAGGAATATAGAATGGCAGAGAAACACTTAAAGAGATACAAATGTCCTTAGCTATCAGGGAGATGTAAATCAAAACAACCCTGAGATTTCACCTTACACCCATCAAAATGGCTAAAATCAAAAACTCAAATGACAACACATGCTGGAGAGGTTGAGGAAAAAGGGGAACCCACTTCATGGCCTCTTCATGGCCTCCCTCCTTGCCAACCACATGTGCTTTTTCACCAAGTGGAGAAAGATCTTGCTGGTCATCTGGCCTGGGCCAGCCTGTACTCTTTAGTATCAGATTTTTGAAGGGTATGGAGGACTTAAATTTCAAAGCCTACACCCAGTGATACACCTTATTTAACAAGGCCACACCCCCTTGTCCTTCTGAAGACAGTCAATGATATAGGGACCAAGCATTCATATTCCTATAGAGACCAGTCTCATTTAGACCTCAACATTCTATTTTTATTGTCAATTATAGACCAATTTTTCTTACTTTAGCACCGATTTCCATGTAACCTTTTCTAATGTGTTTTGGTTCAGATAACATGTCATTCTCCATATTTGTGTTTCTGTCTCAACTTCACAGGCAATAATTAGTTTTACAGTTTTAATCCTGTAGCCAATTTAAGTTGTTTAGTTTTCATAATGCTGATTTTAGGGTTTTTTTTTTTTTAGTGTGATTGGTGACTTTTTTTTAACTTCTTTACATGTTGGTTGAGAAACCAGAGATAATTTAACTTTCATGATGATTTTTTAAATTAGACACCAAGTTTACTATTTACTTATGGGCAAGCAACTGAGGCAAGGAGCAGTTGTATGAATTTTGAAAGATCAAACCGTTACTAACACTAGACATAGACCTGGGTACTGTGTCTATCTAGTATCAAAGTCTTTGTTTCAAAATTCCTGTCATTAATATGTTAACATTATTTGTTTAGAAAGTCCATTCTTACACTGTTACTTTCTTTTCAAGCTCTGTTCAAGGTTTGAATTTTTCTGAGACTTGCTATATTTGTCCAGAATCTTCATGTTTAATTTATAGGATATATTGAAGGATGACTTCTATCTCTCCAGTTTCTATTTTGTAGAAGCTGTGATTAAATTAGGTAAAAATTTAAAAAGAAAAATTATGGTTAAAATACAGTGAAGACATTAATCATTGACTTTGAAACTTAGAGCCCAAATGTAATTGCATATACTTCCTTAAGAGTAAAATATTTTCAAATTTTATGGTGTATAGGCCTTTGAAGTAAGACCTAATGATTGTTGTGTCTGTTGTCCATTTTCTTTCTTGATTTTGTTGATTTGGATAGTGTCTCTCTGCCTTTTAGTTAGTTTGGTTAAGGGTTTGTCTATCTCGTTGATTTTCTCAAAAAACCATCTCTTGGTTTTGTCGGTTTTTGACTTGTTCTTTTTGTTTCTAGTTTATTGATTTCAGCTCTGAGTGTTTATTTCAAGCTCTCTACTCCTCTTCTGTGTGTCTGCTTCTTCTTTTTTTTTTCCTAGGGATTTCAGGTGATCCATTAAGTTCCTTGCATGAGATATTTTGAATGTCTTTATGAAGGCACTTAGTGCTATGAACTTTCCTCTTAGCCCTGCTTTCATTGCTTGTCTACTCTTTGATCACGAGTCCCTGATAATGTGTCCTTACCAGGGCAAAGAGGAAGAGGATCCTGACAGTCCTGGTGAGACTTGACAAGCTATGTGCAGATGGCAAATGAGGAGAACTCCCCCTTTCAGTGGACTACAAGAAGTAGATAAGAAGGAAGAGGAAGGGAGGGTTGGCCTGATAGGAGTTTAAGGAGAGGGCTTTAATCCGGATATATAATGAATAAACTGTGAAAAAAATGAGAATAAAAGAAGATATTAGAAGGTGGAAAGACCTCCCGTGCTCATGGATTGGTAGGATTAATATAGTGAAAATGATCATATTGCCAAAAGCAATCTACAGATTCAATGCAATCTCCATCAAAATTCCTTCACAATTCTTCATAGAACTTGAAAGGAAAATACTCAACTTCATATGGAGAAACAAAAAACACAGAATCTCCAAAACAATCCTCTACAACAACAGATCATCTGGAGGTATCTCCATCCCCGACCTCAAGCTGTACTACAGAGCAATAGTAATAAAAACTGCATGGTATTGGCATAGAAACAGAATAGTGGATCAATGGAACCGAATAGAAGACCCAGAAGTGAACCCACACACCTATGGATACTTGATATTTGACAAAGAAGCCAAAACCATACAGTGGAAAAAAGACAGCATCTTCAACAAATGGTGCTGGTCCAACTGGATATCTGTATGCAGAAAAATGAAAATAGATCCATATTTATCACCGTGCCACAAAGCTAAAGTCCAAGTGGATCAAAGACCTCAACACAAAACAAGACACACTAAACAGTCTAGAAGAAAAAGTGGGAAAGACCCTAGAACACACTGGCACAGGAGACTATTTCCTGAAGAGAACACCAACAGCACAGGCTCTAAGATCAACAATCAATAAGTGGGACCTCATGAAGTTGAAAAGCTTCTGTAAAGCAAAGGACACTGTCACCCGAACGAAACGACAGCCAACATACTGGGAAAGGATCATTACCAATCCCACTTCTGACAGAGGGCTAATATCCAGTATATATAAAGAACTCAAGAAGTTAAAAAGCAAGAAACCAAATAATCCAATTAAAAAATGGGGTATGGAGGTAAAAAGAGAAATGACTGTAGAGGATTATAGAATGGCAGAAAAACACTTAAAGAAATGCTCAACGTCCTTAGCCATCAGAGAGATGCAAATCAAAACGACACTGAGATTTCACCTTACACCCTCAAGAATACCTAAGATCAAAAACTCTAGAGACAATGCATGCTGGAGAGGCTGTGGGGAAAGAGGAACCCTCCTCCATTGCTGGTGGGAATGCAAACTTGTACAACCACTCTGGAAATCAATTTGGCGCTTTCTTAGACTATTAGGAATAGTGATTCCTCAAGACCCAGTTATACCATTCTTAGGCATATATCCAAAAGATGCTCAAGCACACAACAAGGACATTTGCTCAACCATGTTCGTGGCTGCTTTATTTGTAATAGCCAGAACCTGGAAACAACCCAGATGTCCCTCAGTTGAGGAATGGATACAGAAATTGTGGTACTTTTACACAATGGAATACTACTCAGCAATTAAAAATGAGGAAATCATGAAATTCGCAGAAAAATGGTGGTACCTGGAAACTATCATCCTGAGTGAAGTATCCCAAAACCAGAAAGAAACATATGGTATATACTCAGTTATATAGACCTATTGGATAGGAAGGTCAAGCTGAAATCTACACACCTAGAGAGGATATACAGGAAGGAGGACCCAGGTAGGTATGATCAATGCTTGTTTGGATGAACAAATGGGATGGACATTGAGTGGAGGAGAAAACAAGCAACAGGACAGGAGCATGCCAAGGCGGATCTCTGGGGGGAGGGGGGTCAATGTAGCAATGTATCAGAGCAGATATTAAGACTCGCGATCAAGACTTTGGCAGAGGGCGAGAAGTAATGATAGATCTGGGGGAGGTTGGTGAGACTTGGGGAGAACAAGAGCTCCACAAAGACCAAAC
>JAQQSO010003868.1:0-13227 GCA_028658305.1 Pachyuromys duprasi | reverse complement strand
GAGAAGAGAAGAGAAGAGAAGAGAAGAGAAGAGAAGAGAAGAGAAGAGAAGAGAAGAGAAGAGAAGAGAAGAGAAGAGAAGAGAAGAGAAGAGAAGAGAGAGAAGCCCTTTTAATGAAAAGCAGGCTGGTAGTAGCTTAGTGGCAGAATGCTTACCTGACAAGTACAGGACCCAAGACCCCATCTCTAGTGGGAAAAATGCATAAAACAATGTAATGCCTCGCTGCTAATAAAGTATAAGTCAAAATCTTCCCTATGGGAATGGGGGATGGGAGGGCTGGAAGCAGAGAAGGGAGAGGGTATCCTTGGGGTGTAAAGTGAATAATAAATAAATAAGCGAACAAATAAATAATAAAATCTTCTCTTTCACTAGTTCACCAAATCTTTAGGCCTCTGAAAACATATGAGAGACTTCCACAGAAAGTATGTCAGGGTGAACATACTCTCTGTTCTTTTAATCCAGGAAAAAAAAAAAAAAGGATTCTAGCACAATTAAAAAACACACACGAGAAAACTCCCATCAGAGAGAGAGTGGGTGTGTTCATCTGACAGCAGACAGAGAGATGACAGAAATACCACTTGCAATACACAGAGGGTGAGGAACAATTAGACTGGAGGATTCATTCTGGAAACTAGCTGCTGAGTCCACATAGCTCCACACAATGGTCCTAGAGTTGCTTCCAGGACAACATGACCAACAGAA
Source organism: Pachyuromys duprasi (assembly GCA_028658305.1). Classification (NCBI taxonomy): domain Eukaryota; kingdom Metazoa; phylum Chordata; class Mammalia; order Rodentia; family Muridae; genus Pachyuromys; species Pachyuromys duprasi. Next base: position 12,525 of record JAQQSO010003868.1, on the reverse strand, counting down.
TGTCTGCTCCTCTTGTTTTCACTCTGAAAATCTCAAAGCAAAGCACTGATCCCACCTCCTTCTTGCCTCAGCCTACCCAGGCTTAGGGCTTAGACTATAGAGTGGAAAAGCCTGACTTCAGATTCTGCCTCAGAGTCATAACCCAGGACTGGTCATGTCATCTCTTCAACTCCTCTTGCCAAAAAGCAGAGCCAATCAGACAGCCTGAAGCAACACCGGAGGAGGCAGAAAGGAAGTTGGGTGTACAAGACAGTCAAGTAGCACCAGGTGCACATGTGGTCGCCAGGCAACCAAGCAGAAGCTTCAGGATCAGCACAGACTCTCTGTAATCCTCAGCTTGTACATAGAGTCCTCCCACGTCTGTCCACTCACCCATCTCTCTATCCTAAAACTACAGTCTATCACAGACTCAGGTTGGCATGTAATAGTCACTGAATAAATACATAACAATTAACTGGTACCAAGGAAAGACAATGGGATAAAAACACGAAGTTGTATATTGGGCCTGTGGGAAAAAAGCATCAGTGGTCTTACCCAACAGTGGACCTTACACACTGCAATAAGGCCTGCCAGGTAACAGGTACCCATTGGTGAAAAGTGGCATGCATGTTATAGAGGTAACAAACCACTTCCTGCTTGTATTTGAGGCTTCTTCCACCGGATCAGTGGTTCAAGGTAAGCCTCTGCAATGCACTGAATTCAAGACCAGCCTGTGATACATGGGATTCTATCTCAATAAAAACTCTGCAAACTGCCATGTGCAATCCAGCACTCGGGGAGGCAGAGGCAGGCGAATCTCTGAGTTCAAAGCCAGCCTGGTCTACACAGCCAGTCCTACCATCTTCCCTCTTCTCCCTCTATGCCCTTTCCCTAGTCCCCTGATAGGGGAGGACCCTAGTTTATCAGGTCTCAACACGGCTGGCTGCATCATCTTCCTCTGTAGCCTGGGAATGCTGCACCTCCCAGGGGTAGTGCCGAGTGCTACACAGAGAAACCCTACCTAAAAAAAAAAACCAACAAGACACCCACAAACATCTATAAGTTATTGACACTTGCAAAGTCCTATTTGACATGCAAATAAAGAGGACCCTAAACACACAATGCACTAAATCTTCATCCCCTGCTCACCAGAGAGTAAGTCTGCCTCTGCCGCCCTTCCGCCTCCTCTATAACAGTTCAAACAAAGGTCAAACCAATGAATCTCTGCAGAGCAGCAGATGGATTCCTCGGGTACCAAGTTCCTTGTCTTGTCTCATCAGTCATGCTCTCTTCCACAAGGCTGTGAGGTCAGAGTGCCCCAGCTCTTGTGTCTCCCCAGACAGTTTCATTTGTGAACAGGTCTGATCCCTCTAAGCTGGAGTTGGAGCATGCTCATACCTTCCTCTTTTTAAGATCACACTCATGACCACAGAACCATTGGTGGTGTTTTCTCTACTGCCCACTCAGTCACCCTCAACCTCAGTCTTTCTCTTGGAAAGAGCAACAAAGAGAACAAAGGGCTCAGACAACCCTGTTACCTTGCACGGGACCTGCCATTTCAAGAAGTCATTTTAGTTTATCTCAGTTGTTTGTTTGTTTCCTGCCTATAAACTTCATAGCACAGAGTCCCCACTCTACAAGAATGAAGATTAAGGTAGTATATGTGAAGACCTAGATAAATGCATAGCACTGAAAGCATTCAAGAATGCTCACACTCAAAAAGTAAGATAGGGGGACCAGCCCTGCCTGGGCCACATGTCCTGGTAGGATTGAGCCAGAGACTAGAAGAACCCCACCTTGGGCCTGGAACCAATGGCCCCGGTGGACGTGAGCCTGGGATAGACTCCTCCACCCACCCACCACCCACTTTGCAAGGGGCTACACGGGCAGCCCAGGCAAGGAATGAGCCCCAGATGACCACCAGTCAAGCACCAGGGAGTCCAGACAAGGAGGTAACCTGATATGGCCACCAGTTTGGTGCCAGAGACCATGATGAAGATGACCCTTGCCTGGTGCCATAATGCACAGGTGGGGCATAACACTCTTGAAACCATGCCAGAGATGACCCCAGATACCCAGAGACACCAGGAGCCACTAAAAGGAGCTAGCAAGTGGTGGAGAAATACAAGAGAAAGAGAAGCAGAAAAATTAATGGGCACACGGAAAGGGCACAATGAAGACTGGAGACTTGAGGGGAGTGAGGAACAGCCTGATGTGAGTAGTCAGTGACCATCAGGGTCACCCACATCTGGGTCCCTGGGCCTGCAGCAGCAGAGGTCTGTTGCCACCAAGGGCCAGGCAGACGTCCCTGGTCTGGGCTGCTGCCCAGGGATATGTGATGACTGAGGGCTGTGAGACCCCACCCCTCACCTGGGCATCATGGGAGAGCTGGCCCTGGGGGTGTGAGATCAGGAGAGCTGACTCAACCCCCAGCCTAGTGTTTAGGAGACTGGACTCCACACATCACCCAGGAAGCACAGTAGAGCTGGCCCTGGCTTCTGGAGTTGTGGTATCAGCATGGGTGAGATGGCCCCACCACTCACCATGCAGTAGCATGGATGAGGGAGAAATACCAACCTCCTCCTTTACCCCTCAACACCAGTGACAGGTGGGACACTTGGCCCTGGGGTCATGAGAGCAGGAGAGCTGTCCCTGACCGTCACCAACTGCAACACTCAGGAGAATGGGCCCTGTACCTCACCTGGGCACCATAGTAGAGCTGGCCCTGATGGTCCTGGCACAGATGGACATTAGAGTGTGACAGCTAGCTTTGCCTCTTGCTGGATGCAATACTGGATTGGCCAGCTAGGGCAGGATAGAAGAGCTTGTCCTGGTGGTGTGGGTGCTGGAGAGCTAGTGGGCTAACCAGCTCAGACACCTCTGAGGCCCAAATCCAGGGCTTTGAAGTGACCCACCCCAACATCTACCCCCTCCATGAACTGCTAGAGTGCATATAGGGACCAGTCGTATAGATCCAAAGCTGCAGGATCTCCATTACACGGGGAAACAACAGGATATCCAAGAGGAGGCCCGGTGAGGTTCCAGTACTGGTAGAGTAGCAGAAGCCAGAAGCCACCAACCCAACCAGCAGCTCACTGCAGTGAACATTTGTAAGCAAAGAAGCAAACAAAAGGGTATACCGTGGGACACACTGAGACACACCACAGCTTCCACAATGAGTTTTTTTTTCTTCTTTATCTTTTGGAGGGAAGGTTGCAAGGATGGAGGGCAGGTATGAGGGGACAAAAAGATGAGTGAGATTGGGGTGCATGGTGTGAAATTCACAAAGAATCAACAAAAAGTTTAAAAAATAAAATAGATGAGGTAAGAAAAATGGAAAGGACTCATGACTAGTTTCACTGACTTCTTATGTGCAATAAAAGAACTTCCATTTTGTCTTCGCAAAATCAAAACATAAAACAGGAACTAAATAAACTAGGGAAGAGAGCAGCATGCATGCAGGGCAGTATAGGTATGAAGGGGGCAGTGTTCGGGTACCCCACTCATAATCACATGCCCTTTGTGTTTTACCCAAACATGTATGTACACTTAAAATGAAGAAGAAAAGGAAGTAAACTATGTGAGCAACGCTTACGTGGAAGGATATGTTGAAAGGGTAAGTAGCAAGCAGCCACACAACCAGAAGTTATATTACTTTGGCTTCAGAACTGATGGAAGAAGTGCTTCCCTGGTTTTAAGTGTGTCCTGACCAGCCATCAAATAAGTTGTCCTGCCCCAGATTGCACAAGTACTAGATACATGACTATTTGGCAATGAAATGGTGCACAGTATTTAACTATCTACAAGGAGATAGACTCGGAGGTCTTCAGGATCCATTACAATGTCTAAATTCAGTCTGACCAAGCCTAATAGGGCTCAATCTTGGAAGCTAAGCAGGGCTGAGCTGAGTTAGTACTTGAATGGGCGACCACGTCTGGGCTGGCTCTACTGTAGTCTCTGCAATTCTGTTTGGAACAGAGATTCTACTACTACAGAACCCACTTGAGCCTCTTGTCAAAATACCTCCACAATTCATGATCTTTCTGACAGCAGTTGTGGTCAAAATCTTCCTGCTTCTTAAATAATCAGCCAGTTGTCCTCCAATAGGTACCACAATTGTCATCACCATGTGTGGAACAGCTGACAAGAGACCCACCTGGAAGGAAAAGAAGCAAAGAGCTAACTTAAATTTTTCTGAGAGGTCTTTACAAGTCCCTGCTCACCCCCATTACACAGCCCCACCGCCATAACCAAGTTTAATTATCTAATATGGAACCCCAGGAGGTCTGAACTTCATAACCAGTAAGCAATGAATGGTGGGGTGATTTTGTGTATGGGCCAACTGTCTTCAGCATCAGACTGAAGGGTCTCTGGGGCCAGAGACAACTCTTACTTATCACAAAGGTCCCAGTATCCAGAATAAGGTCTAGCAGAGGAAAAACCGTCACACAACTTTGCTGTCTCTTCCAGTCTCTGCTTGAACTATCAAGACTGTAGCTAGTCAGACATATACATCTGCTTCCCTGCCGTGCTTTCTCTTGAAGAAAGGAATTTTTGTTTGTTTCATGACAGTTAATTTGTTTCACTATCAGCGACTCCCTGAAACACAGGCAAGTTCTGACAATGGCTGTGGGCGTTGAAAGAGGTTCTTTCTAAACAACCATTACTGCTTGCCTAAATACCAGCAACTACTGCTACATTCATCACTATGGAAAAAAAGAGGCTGGTCTGAAACTTAACCTCAGTGTTCTCTCTGCCACCCAATGAGCAGTTAATTACATTTATTTGTTTGGGGGAAAGAGGTCTTGTCATAGCACACATGTTGAGGTCAGAGGACAGTTTACAAGAATTGATAATTCTTTCTACCATCTGAGTCCTGGGGACTAAACTATGAATAATCAGACTTGACCAGAAACACCTTTACCCGCCGAACCATCTCGCTAGCACACAATGAGTAGTTTACAAGGAGAGAAACTCTGTCAAATCTTTTTACCTTTGAACTAATCGTCAGTACCTGTATTAGCTTCAGAGGCACTCTGAGATTACATAGAGCCACGATCTTTAAAAGCAGACTCGCACATATCTGATCCTTACTAAGAAGAAATTAAACAGTCAGACTATTGTCTGACCTCTGGGATGCTAAGTTTCAGAGAATTGTTACAAATGATGACAGCCATTTTAACTATTTCAACATGCAGTTTCTTAGTCATATCAAGACAGTTACATTTCAAGAGCATTGGAAGCATCTGTGTGTTTACCTTACTTATTGCAAATCCAAAGACCTCCTCAAAGTAAGCAGGCTGGCTTATTAAGAGCAGATAGAAGGTCCAGCTCCTACAGAAGTTTGCCACGATGATGGCATAGACAGGCAAGGACGTGAAAAATCTTCTCCATGGCGTGTTGAATTTCTAGGGAGTAAAATAGACCCCAAGATTTCAAGCGAGGGTACTGACATGTCTGGAAGAAGGTCTGGGGAACATGAGGTCTTGGTGCTCACAGATAAGCACTAGGGAAACCAGGAATGTTAAGCAAGTAGGCTTGTCTCTTCAACAGAAGAGGGCATGTATATACCTGTTTTCTACCCAGAAGGCTGGGAGGAGATGTCACTTATAACGTGGTGACATTTGCTATCTGTAGGGCCAGGCCACACCCGAATCTCCCAGACCGGGGTTTATCTCAGGCCCTCCCTGCCTAGATCTTTATCTTTTGGCCTTCTCAACCATCCTCACCGGAGATGTCACATGTTCTTTATAGTCTGGTGACCTCTATACTATTTGTTTGGCTGAGACCACACTAGATCCTAATCCTCTATGCTATAGAACCCATCTTCGTGGTACTTTATAAGAAAGTACTTTACAAGAAAGTTTCAATGTAGCCATGCCTTAAGCTTTATTGTGCACATGGGATTGAAATCATTGTTACCAGAAAACTATTTTCCAAGACTGTACTGTACTAAAATATGTCTAAAACAAAACACCCGGTGTCAGACTCTACAGGTTTGAACCAGCACCAGCCACTGAGTTGCGCTGAAGCAGATTTCCTTCTTGCCTCGTGTGGATGGTTCCTCTGCCAGCTGTAGTATTTGCAGGGAACACACACGGGAAAGAGTGCAGAATTTACCTTCCCCCTGTACTTACGCTCGGACTGGCCAGGTTGGCCCCTTCTCCTATGCTTGTTTCTATGTAAGTCTTTTCTGCGTCGGATATTGTTGGGTGAGCTGCTGGACTCTCATAAGCCTGCAGCAGCCAGAACATGTACCAAATAATCCCAAACATGCCTGCAGACAAAGAACAAGAGGCTCAGTGGCATGGCCTCATTGCTGCCATCTCTATAGCTGTCAGCTTTTTCCCAGCGTAATATTTTTATTATTTGGTAATTTTAAATAATGTGCCCCATCACACTCACTTCCGAGTCCTCCCGGGGCAGTGCCCACCCCCCATCCTTGTGATCTCTCTCCTCAAAGAAAAAGAAACAAACAAGGGCCAAAAAAAAAAAAAAAACAGACCAACAAAACAAAAAGAAACAAGCAAACAAAAAACACCTCAACTCCTATTTGTGTTGCCTACCAGTCACTGGAGCATGGTTAAACTCCCAGCAACACCTTAGAGAAAATAAAGTCCTTCCCTATCCCCACCCTACCAGGGAGCTACACTTCAGCATCCTTATCATAATTTTTAAGAGTTCTCCTTGATGGCTTTCTGCCTAGGTTGTTGCTTTATATATATGTATATATATGTATATATATATGTATGTTCATTGGAAACTATCTTGTTGGCTTTCATCTTGTTAATTGATACCTAAAAAGGCAATATTCTGCTTGCTTAAAATGCCATGTTAAATATAAGCATTAAATTAATTGAAAGCATTTGTATAATGAACTAATGTTAGTATTTCTATTTTCACATAGCAGATCCTTAAGCATACCCTTGTATAGTAAAATATATCTCTGTGTATCAACACATGAACTCATGAAATCAAATCACTCACCATAAATGTAAAAGACAGAGGCCCAGCCAATGTACTGTACCAATACTCCAGCAAGGGGCATAGCAACGACTGCCCCAGCATAGGAACCTGGAAGCAGAAAAGAGTCTTATCATGGGCGTCTTGTTAGCCCAGGCAACACACACACACACACACATACACACACACACACACACACACACACCACTCAGGAAGATTCCAGGCTGGCAGAAGAACAATCTCTATCTTCCTAATGGGTGTATTTTAAAAATCATTTCTATTGATTAAAAATTGCAGGACACCAGTGTTTTAGGTGATGTGGATTCTTCCTCTGTGCTCTAACCGGCCAGACTAAAAATCAAAATGGACTCACCAGTTCGAGGGCTCTATATCATCAAGGCAAAGCTAAGCTGTTTATCGGATTTAAGAAACCAGGAAAAATATTAAGCTAGTTTCCTTGGGTGTGACAACAGACTTCTGAGTATCCCTACATTGAGTCTTACATTAAAAGGGTCACCTGATGCTACCTGTTTATTTTTCTTTTGTCCTGGGTCTTTGCCCTGCTGCCATACACAGGAAGTCACTGAAATGGTCAACCTGCTTTTTGTTCTTAGTTTCTGCCCATGAACCAACCTCTCCTGCTTGGCCCTTTTGCAACAACCATTTTGTCTTATGAACTGAACTGTTGACAATTCTAGAAAAGAAAAGAAAACCAGTTGGGATCTTTAGATTTAGACAGTGGTATTTTTGTCCTTTGATGTTTCTTGCTTTGTGAACAATATACTTTGTGGGCTTATGTGAGGATGTCTGTCTTATCTGGGGAGAACAGTGGGGGCTAAAAGTGGCCTCCTGGCTTCCCTGTCTTCTTCCCTGTAGCTCCTGGATATCAGCCAAGGAAACTAAAACCATGTAAATTCCTGGTAACTTCTAAGTGAATCAAAAATCTCCTCCCTGAAATTTCCCCCTGGGCCATGAAGGAGAAGATGTTCCTTAAGAAAACTGATCAGCATGAAAGCAAAGTTCATTCCCCATATCCAACACTGAGCAAGACCTTTAGGAAGTGGGTGATGCTCCAGGGAAATAGGAAAATATCACACCTGCCTAAACTGGGCCTTATCTCTAAGACAGATGCACCCTGGGACCAGGAATGTGACTGTGAGATCTGAGGAAGTAGAGAGACTCATTCAGAGATAAGATAGGAATGAAATCTCCACCTCTTGGGGTTAGTATAGGATAAACTACCCTGTGTACGTCGAGATGCTCTGTAAACTGGAAGTGGTCACATAAGTGCCAACTCCTAATGCTTTTAAAACACAGCAAAGCATGTGTTTTACTTTGAGACAGGCTGTTATGTAGCCTCGGATGGCCTTGAATTTATTTAGTATGATTTTGAACTATTGCTCCTCCTGCTTCCACCTACCAGGCGCTCCATTGGTATACTGTGTCACCACATCTGCAAACTAGAGAAGCACACTCTCAAGTGAGCTGAACCGCCCCCCCCCCCACTGAGCCTCATTGATTTTTAAACCTGAAAAGTCCTCACAGCAATAAAGCAAGCACTCCAGATCATACATTAGCAATGAAATCTATCCTTACTCATCTTTCTATCTCTGTCTTTCTCTGTCTCTTTTTTCAAAGCGTGTGTGTGTGTGTGTGTGTGTGTATAGAGTGGTCTTCTCCCAGGGAGCAGTAGGATGAAGTTTACATGATACAAAGGTGTCCTTGAGACAGAGAGAATCAGAAAGAATGACTAGTTACAGTGCATGCTATATGCTAAACTGGGCCAAGCATTCCAAACCCAGGATTTTTTTTTTTTTTCTGAGACAGGGTTTCCCTATGGAGTCCTGGCTGTCCTGGACTCAGGCTGTGTAGACCTGGATGGCCTCAAACTCACAGAGATCCGCCTACCTCTACCTCCCCAAGCACTGGGATCACAGGTGTGTGCCACTAAACCCAGCTGAACCCAGAATGTTTATTCAGCTTCTTTCAATCTGATAAGGAAGATACAAATATTCTCCTCCGTTTTATAGGAAGCAAAAAAAGTAAGGCTGGAGAAACATGAGTTGCCCGTGGTGACAAAGTGTAAGAGCCCAGAGAAGATCTTACTCTGGTTTTTCAACCCTGCCTCCTTCACCATCAAATGCCAACAATTCCCCACTCAAAGAAGCATTCTGTCATTGTGGAGAAGCTATAACTGACCCAAACTACTTCCCATGTCTATCAAACTCTTTCTTTTCTTCAGTCAAAGCTCCAACATTGTGTCCTATCCCACACTCACATCCCCTTGAGCCTATTCCAAGTGCGATATCCAGCCTTCAGAGCAGAGAAGATGTTAGCACCCCTGTGCTCACCACTGAGGGCAGACAAGGCCCTCAGAGAGTGGTGTGCCATGGGGAAAGGATGACGGCAAGCAGGAGTGGGAGATTCCTGAGTTCTGTTCTCACTAGCCATGCTAATTTTATCTCTTTCCCCCAATTTCCTCCATTCTAAAACAATGGGCTATGACCCATGTTTTCCAAAGTCTCTGCCAATTCTGGTATCTTTTGAGATTAAGGGTGGATAACTTCCAGCTCAAGTTTCCTTTTAGTGACTTTTTTTCCCTTGACTGCTCTTTGAAACAAAGCCACACCTTAGCAGGGAAATGTAATAAGGCTTGCAGCCTTGACCAGGTATCTTTCCTTGACTCCAACCATCTTTAAATCAGCCCTTTCAGGGCTATAAAACCACTCCAAGTGGGGTGTGGCTACTAGTCACTCTCATTTTGCTAGCAAATCAAAATGAAAGGTCCTGCCAATCAACTGTCGTAGAAAGTAAGGCCAATGGTCACACCACCCACAGTCGGTGGGCAGTCTTCCATCTTCTGGGGTTGGTTGCAACCTTAGTAGGGTGGAGGTACACTGTGGCAATCAAGAAGCTGAAGACATGTCAACGGTGCACTCTTCCAAACTAGGCACAAAGCAGAGACACAGACAGTACCACCCCCCAAGCTCCCGGGGCATAGTTAATGGTGTAATGATGATTTAAAGGAGATACAGGGACAATAATTAAGAGAATGAATGGGGCTACAGAGATGGATTAGAGGTCAAGTGCAGTGTCTGCTTTTCCAGAGAGCCCCAGTTCCTAGTACCTACATGGCAGCTCACAACCATCTGTAATTCTAGTCTCAGGTGATCCAGTGTCACCTTCTACCCAGGCCTACATGTGGTGTGTTCAGGTAAAACATCCACACACATAAAATAAATAAATAATTTTAAAAGAAAAAATAAAAACATTCACATTAATAAAGAGGAAGATTGATTTCTCCCCTCGGTAAAGAAGTTCAAATCAGCTTATCTTAGGAATAACATGATAGCTCGAAAGCATTGGGTAAGTTGAACCAATGTATGGCTCATCAGGTTAAGGCAACTACCACCAAGGCTGATGACCTAGACCCACACAGTAGAAGGAGAGAATGTCTAAATATGCCCTGATGTATGTACACACACTAATGCACGTGCGTGCACAGACACACACATAAATAAGTTGTCATTTTAAAAACAAATCAGATTTCTGGGTGTGGTAGAGTACACTTTGTAATCACAGCACTAGAAAAACAGAGGCAGAAAGATTATAAATTGGAGGCTAGCCTGGACTACATAGCTAACCCTATGTCTCAAAAGCACCCTCCAAAGATCAGGTTCCCACAGACATACAAATTTGAACAACTATTTTTGTACAAACCAACTTCATAACTGAAGAAGCCAGCTGAACTATACAAGGAAATACTAATTTTTTAAAGAGAAAACATTAACAGCTTCAAGAATTCTTTAAGTATGTATTATTTTTTTTAAAAACCTGTTATATGGAGTCATGCTGATAAAATATTGGCTCACAGAAACAGTGAAGTGAGAATTCAGAAATTTCATACAAAGAAAGGGGCTTTGGTTCCTTTGGGAGGAATCTGAGTCCAGTTTCTATCTACTGCAGTGCAGTTGTTGTCTACTGCAATCCAGTGGCTACCTAGACTGTAACAGTAACTGGCGTGTATACAGTGACCCAATCTTCACTCAGTTACTGAAAATGAGCCCCAAGCCAAGGGGCGAGGGGGATGTTTTGTATCTTTTTAGAATAAAGACAAAGGAACAGAACATGGAGGTTCACCATGTAATCCCAGCTCTCTGCAGGTGGATTCGGAAGGATCACAAAATCAGTTTCAGACTAGGCTTTGTGAAACCCTGCCTCAAAGAAAGGCAGCAGGTCTGGGGAGATGTCTCGGTAGGGAAAGCACTTGCAGCACATGGCTCAAACTAAGCATAGTGCCGAGCACCTGTAGTCCCTGGATTCCTACACCAAGATGGGAGGTGGAGACAGGAGAGGTCTCGAAGCTTGAAGGTCAGCTAGCCTGTCATATGCCGTAACAAAACAAGAAGAGACCCTCTCTCAAACAAGGTGGAAGGTAAGGACTGACACCCAAGGTTTTATCTGGCCTCCACACCTGCATTATGACATGTGCACATGCACACACACACACATACAACACTATCACCATCATCATCCACACGTACACATATATACAGAAAATAAAAAAAGAGTCAAAAGTCAGGGGCTAAAGAGATACATGTCTCTGCAGTTAAAAGCACTCTCTTCTCTTGCAGAGGACCTGGGTTCAGTTCCCACAGCACACACATAGCTGCTGACAACCCTCTGTAACTCCAGTTCCAGGGGATCCGACGCCTTCCTCTGACTTCCGCCATTACTGAGAACACACACAGTCCACGATCATGTGCAGAAAAAACACTTATACAATAATACATGTTCAATGCTTTTTTGAGAGTCAAAAATTATGAGCAAAGCTAAATAAATGTTTTTTTACAATAACACTCCCTAAGAACATTTGACTAAAAAGTATCCCAAACTTTGTAATGTAACTGTAGCCTTTTTTCATAGTAAATGATTCCTTTAAAGGCTGAGCTGGTTTTGAAAAACCTATTGTTATTTTCATACTTGTGCTATAATGCAACCATAATGGTCTTTATATAGAAAAAGTCAGACACACCTGAATTCTAATCCTAACTACCTGGCCATATTGTAATTTCTGTAAACTAAGGTAATTTTGCCTTCCAGGACCCATCCCCTACAATAAATGTTTTAAATGCATTTTAGAACTGTGCTGGAAGCTCTCATTTCCCCCACTGGTAAGGCCTGAGATACTCCCTCGAGGACACTGACTTCTCCCAGCCATGCACTGAAGAGATGGCTTGGGACAAGGCAACCCAGCAAGATAAAGTTCAAGATAAAGATAAAGGTGAAGTCACATCACCACCTGAGGATCACTACTTTCGGGTAAGATGAATGAACTCCACTTCATTTTTTATGTGGAATATGAGGCCCGCAATCAAGTCTCTTGGTGACAGTGTGTACTCAGTAGCTGTGTGGAGTAAGGAAAGTTCTGTATCACGAGCCAAGTGGCCTCAGCTCAGCTCTGTGAATGATGATCTTACCCTCTTCGCAACCTCACACAGGGCACTGCACTTTTGCTTCACTGTGAAAATAAGGGGGAGACAGAGCTTGCCAATCCCAACTTTCTACTTTAAAAATATTTTT
>JAQQSO010003867.1:0-13228 GCA_028658305.1 Pachyuromys duprasi | reverse complement strand
ATTAGCAAAAGGCTGGAATGGTGTGCTTCAGGACCAGGACCAAGCAGTTCCAGGTTCTCCCAGCGTTCTTCAGTCCCTACTTGCTGCCTTGCATGGCTGACAACTCTATGTTGACAACCTTCTATCCTAGATTTTCCAGGGCAGAGGCTTCTCTTCCTCCTCTTTCTTGACTATGTGATCTGACCATTTTTGTTCCTATAATTTCTCTCTCTCGCAACCTCTTGCCTGACAACCAAGAGCTGCTTCCAATGAACCTAGACTTATATACTTTAACTGGCCTTACATGAAAAGCAGACCAAGTTCCTCAGTTTTTAATTATAGAAAAAGGGAGGAATGTTGGTATTGTGAAATAACCTGCTTCTGAGTTACCTAGCAACTTATGATGTCATCTTGTATTGCCCAGCCAGGTGGCCACACCTGGGGGCGTGGTTAGTAATTACCTGACCTTTAAAAGGACAACCGGACATGTGTTCTCCCTCTTACTCCTTACTCTTACCCTCTTACTCTCTTACTCTCCCTTTCTATGGAGCACCCCCCTTCCTCCTCTCCTCTATCTCTCTTTTCCCCCATCATGGCCTACCCCTTTTCCCCCTCTCTCCTAATAAACCCCTTTCATAGAAAACCTGTTGTAAGCCTCATCTTATTTCTAACAGGGTGGGTCTCTGGATATGCCTATTATTGCTTGGACATTCCCTCAATCTTTGTTCCCTCATCATCCCTGCACTTCTTGTAGGCAGGATAAGTTTTGGATCAAAGGTTTTGTCGATGGGTTGTCGCTTCCTTCCTTCTACTAGTCCTGCCTGTCTAAGAGGTGGTCACTTCAGTCTTCATGTCCCTCTGTTAGGAGTCTCAGCTAGAGTCACACCCATATCATTCCAGGACCCTTCTTTGTCACAGGCCTGAAGTTTGACAAAGTGATGGATGTCCCCCTCAGTTTCCCTTCTTGTTTCCAGGTCTCTGACCTCCCACCCTCATTTCCCCAACATCTGATCCCCATCCTTGTTTCACTCCTTATTCCATCTCCTGCCCAGTTCCCTCTCTTCATCCACTTCTGCTGTCTGTTCTGTTTCCTCTTCTGAGTGACATGCTGGCACACTCCCTTGGGCCCTCCTTGTAACTTAGCTTCTGTGGGTCTGTGGATTATAGTATGGTTATCCTGTACTATAGGTCTAATATCCACTTATAAGTGAATATATGTCATGTGCATCTTCCTGGGTCTGGGTTACGTCACTGAGGATGATCTTTTCTTGTTCCATCCATTTGCCTACAAATTTCATGACTTCTTTGTTTTGAGTAGCTGAGTAATATTCCATTGTACATTGTAAATGTACCACAATTTCTGTATCAATTCTTCAGCTGAGGGACACTAGGTTGTTTCCAGTTTCTAGTTGTTATGAATAAAGCCACTATGAACATAGTTGAGCAAATGTCCTTGTTGTTTGGTGGAGCATCTTTTAGGTATATGCCCAGGAGCAGGATAGTTCTTGAGGCAGAACTATTCACAGTTTTCTGAGAAAGCACCAGACTGATTTCCAGAAAGGTTGTACTCCCACCAGCAATGGAGGAGGGTTCCCCTTCCTCCACATCCTCGCCAGCATGTGTTGTCACTTGAGATTTTTATATTAGCTATTCTGACTGGTATAAGATGGAATCTTAAAGGCATTTTGATTTGCATTTCTCTGATGGCTAAGGACACTGATCATTTCTTTAAAAGCTTCTCAGCCATTCAAAAGTCCTCTGTTGTGAATTCTCGGTTTAACTCTGTATCCCATTTTATTTGGATTATTTGATTTGTTAATGTTTAATTCCTAAAGGCCTTTGTATAATTTAGATTGTAGCCCTCTATCTGATGTAGGGTTGGTAAAAATCTTTTCCTAATCTGTATGCTGCCAATTTGTTCTATTGACTGTGCTCTTTGACATACAGAAGCTTCTCAGTCTCATGAGATCCCATTTATTAATTGTTGATCTCAGAGCCTGTGCTGGTGGTGTTCTAGTCAAGAAGTTCCCTCTTAAGCCAATGCGTTCCAGACTTTTCACCAAAATCGACCAAGATGATGTCTCAATGCTGAACATTTATGCCCCAAATGCAAAGGCACCCACATTTGTAAGAGAAGCATTACTAAAGGTTAACTCACACATTAAACTCCACACATTAACAGTAGATTTCAACACACCTCTCTTACTAATGGACAGGTCATTGAGACAGAAGCTAAACAATGAAATAATGAAACCAAATGATATTATGAGTCAATTGGACTTAAAGGTATCTACAGAACATTCTATTTAAACACAAAAAAGTATACCTTCTCAGCACCTCATGGAACCTTCTCCAAAACTAACCACATATTCATACACAAAGCAAGCCTCAACAAATACAAGAAAATTGAAATAACACCTTGTATTCTATCAGACTACCATGGATTAAAGCTAGACTTCAACAATAGAATGAAACAATAGAATGCCTACAGACACATGGAAACTGAACAACTCTCTACTTAATGGGTCGGGGAAGAAATAAAGAAAGAAATTTAAAACTTTCTAGAATTCAATGAAAATGAAGGTACAAACTTATGGGTTACAATGAAAGCAGTGCTAAGAGGGATGTTCATGGTGCTAAGTGTCTTCATAAAGAAAGTGGAGAAAGCTCATACTAGCAACTAAAGAGCTAACATGAAATCTCTAGGAAAAAAAAGGAAGCATATGCACCCAAGAGGAGTTGACAGCAGGAAATAATAAGGTAAATAGTTTGAATAGTCCTATAACTGCTACCAAAATAGAAGCACTCATGAAAAGTCTCCAAAACCAGACACAAAGCCTATGGCCAGCCAGCTTTAGCACAGAATTCTACCAGACTTTCAAAGAAGAACTAATGCCAATACTCCTCAAGCTATTCCACAAAAATAGAAACAGAAAGAACATTGCAAAACTCATTGTATGAGACCACAGTCACTCTGATACCTAAACCACACAAAGACTCAACAAAAGGAATTTCAAACCAATTTTCCTTATGATCACTAATATAAAAATATTCAATAAAATACTCAAAAACTAACTCAAAGAAAACATCAAAAGCAATATCAACCATGATCAAGTATACTTCATTTCAGGGGTGCAGAGATGGTTAAAATACATTAAAATCTTTCAATGTAATCCACAATATAAATAAACTGAAAGGAAAAACTACATTATCATCTTCTTAGATGCTGAAAGTGCCTTTGACAAAATCCAGCACCTCTTCATGTTAAAAGTCTTAGAGAGATCAGGGATATAATGTACATAACTAAACACAATCAAGGCAATATGCAGCAACCCAATAACCAACATCAAGTTAAATAGAGAGAAACTTACAACAATTCCTCTAAAATCAGGTACAAGACAAGGTTTCTTACTCGTTCCATATCTATTCAATATAGTACTTGAAGTTCTAGCTAGAGTAATAAGACAATCAAAGGATATCAAGGGGATACTAATTGTAAAGAAAGAAGTCAAAGTGTCACTATTAACAGATGATAAGATAGTACACATAAGTGACCCCCAAAATTCTCCAAAGAACTCCTACAGCTGAAAAATACCTTCAGCAAAATGGCTGAATACAAAATTAACTAAAAAAGAAAAAAAAAACCTACAGTAGCCCTCCTGTACAGAAAGGACAAATGGGCTGAAAAAGAAATTCGGGAACAACACCCTTCCCAACAGCCACAAATAACATAAAAAAATCTTGGTGTAACTCTAACCAAGTAAATGAAAGACCTGTATGACAAGAACTTCAAGTCTCTGAAGAAAGCAATTGAAGACGTTATCAGAAGATGAATATATCTCCTATGCTCATGGATCTATAATTTTAACACAGTAAAAATGGCCATCTTACCAAAAGCAGTCTACAAAGTCAAAGCAATTCCAGTGAAAATTCCACCAAAATTCATTATGTGCCTTGAAAGAACAATTCTCAACTTAATATGAAAAAACAAAAAATCCAGGATAGCTAAAACAATCCTATGCAATAAAAGAACTTCTGGAGGTATCACCATCCCTGACTTCAAGCTGCACTACAGCGCAATAGTAATAAAAGTCACAGGGTGTTGGCATTAAAACAGAGATTGATCAACAGAATTGAATTAGAAACTGGGAGTAAACCTACATACCTCTGGACACTTGATTTTTTACAAAGAAGCCCAAAACATACAATGGGGGAAAAAAGTATCTTCAATAAATGGTGCTGGTCTAAATGGAGGTCTCCATGTAAAAGAATGCAAATAGATCCATTTTTAACACCCTGCATAAAACTCAAGTCCAAGTGTATCAAAGACCTCAACATAAAACCAGATACACTAAATCTAATAGAAGAAAAATTGGAGAATAGCCTTGAATACATTGGTACAAGAGACAACTTCTTGAACAGAACAAAACAGTAGAGGCTCTAAGATCAACAATTAATAAATGGAACTTCATCAAACTGAAAAGCTTCTATAAGGCATAGGACACTGTCAATAAGACAAAACAGTAGCTTACATGATGGGAAAAGATCTTCACCAACCCTACATCCAAAAGAGGCTAATATCCAAAATGTATAATGACCCCAAGTAGACACCAAAAAAACCAATAATCCAATTAAAAAATAGGGTACAGACCTAAATAAAGAATTCTTAATGAAGGAATTTCTTATAGCTAAGAAGCACTTAAAGAACTGTGCAACATCCTTAGTCATCAGGTAAATCAAAATGACTCTAAGATTCCATCTTAAATCCATCAGAATGGCTAAGATCAAAAACTTAAGTAACAGCATGCTAGTATGGATATAGAGCAAATAGAATACTCCTCCACTTCTGGTGGGAGTGAAAACTTGTAAACCACTGTGGAAATCAATCTGGAGGTTTCTCAGAATATTGGGAGCAAATCTACCTCAGGACCCAGCTATACCACTCCTGGGAAGATGCCCAAAAGATGTTCTAGCATAACCCCCAGTTGACACATGCTCACCTATGTTCATAGCTGCTTTATTCATAATGGCCAGAAACTGGAAACAACCTAGATATCTGTCAACTGGGGAGGACAGAATAGAGGATGGAGAATGGGAATAATAATAATAAATAAGTCTAAAAGCTTTTCAAAAAAGTTATATGGAGTGGGCAGGCAGAAGACATCCAGAGGCCTGCCTGCTGCACTGCGAGCCACTACAACGTGCTAGCATATGGTGCAGAAATGGAAGAGAAAGAGAAGCAGAATGGTGTGAGAATTATGAAGGGGGGCAGAGCTGGAGACATGAGCTTGGAAAGGAACAGCCTGATGTGAGTAGCCTGCCATGCTATCTGAGGCCATGGTGAAGTCCTGGCCCTTGCTGCCACTAAGAGTCATGTCTGGATTCGTGGCCACACAGTGGCAGAGGTTTGTGTCAATGTCTGTGACTCATATTACCACCAAAGACTATGTCAATGTCTCTAGTCTGGGCTGCCACCAGGGACCATATTGATGTCCAAGGGTTGTGCAGAGCTGGCCCTGCCCTGCACTGGCTGCAGCACTTGGCAGAGTGGGCCCTATGACATGCTTGAATAGCACGGTTGAACTGGTCCTGGTGACAAAGTCAAGGGTGAGCTGGCCCTGAGGGCATGGGATTCGGAGAGTTGGCCCTGCCCCTTGACAGGTACATCATTGGATGAGCTATCTGGGACAGTGCTAGAGAGCTCACCTTACTGGTACAGGTTCAGGAGAGCTGGTAGGCTGACCAACTCAGCTACCACCCAGGTCCATCTTTAGGCCTTTGAGTTGGCCCACCCCAACACTTACCTCACCTATAAACTGCTAGCACATGTGAATGACCTGGTCCTACAGATTCAAAACTTCAGCATCTCCCGGACACAGAGCAACAACAGAATATCCAGTATTGCTTCGGAAGCATAAGCCTGAGGCCTCAATCTAAACCAATGACTCAATTAAATGAACCTTTGCAAGTAAACACGTGTTGTCGTGAGCCGAAGTCTCTGTATCTAGCAGCTGTTTTGGCAGCTGCGATATTTAAATCTCCGTGCTGCAAGAAGACTGGCTTCTACCAGGCCTTCCCTGGAGTCAGGGAAGAATTTGCAAGTCTATTGCCTGTTGTTTTGTGACAGCAGGTGGGATAGCTTGTTAAAATCACAGCTATTGCTACACCTCCTTGTGAATTTAACTCATTGTGTTGGGTGTTTTTTATAAATACAGCGAGACTAGCTGGCAAGCCACTTTTTGGTGTGCAGAGTGCCTGGTGCTCGGAGTGGACTGCCAAAGCATCTTGGAACAACACGTGTTGTGTATTTTATTAATTTCAATCCTCACTCCAGACTCAGGAACTGTTCGACTCTGCTGGCAGGCTCCGGCAACGTGTGAACAAAGGAGTGTAATGTAGGACACACTGTGACACACTACAGTTTCAACCACAGGCTGTTTTGTTTATTCTTTATTTTATTTGGCTGGGAAGTTGCAAGAGCAGGAGGTAGATATGAAGGGACAGAGAAATGCATGGCTCAAAAGTCACTGTTGAAAAGGGGGTAGTAAGAGAAAGAGGCAGTAGATGCTACAAGGAACCAATGGGCTTACATGGGGTCCTTAGTTCTATTTCATTAATCAGTGTGTCTATTTTAATGGCAATACCACACTTTTTTTTTCATTAATGCTGTAAGATAAAGCAGTGTAAAAACATTTGAAGAGCTTTGTTGTTGCTTTTCTCTTTATGCCAGACCTAGGGGATGGAGATGCTGCTGCTCAATTGGATGGATTAAATACTCTGGGTTTAAGTAAACCTTAGAATATCAGTGGCCAAATGGTGGCATTGAAATGTCAAAGGCAAGGTGAGCATATTTATTATAGTCAGTGGTTCAGGCAAATCCATGTCTATAATTGTGATCCCGCCAGGGGTCACTGGCCCCTGGCCCGTGAGGACAAAGGGTCAGAAGCGACAGAAGGGTTTCTATGGCCTGTGAGAACCACAGACAAGACTTCCTGGATCTGCTTCAGAGAGGCAGCTCATTTTATTGTTTCAGGGGTGAGGTACATAAAGGTTCTTAGGGTTATAAGTAAGAAGGACTGATTGGCCATAAGACAATACCTAATTATCATACAGGCAGAAAACGCTAATTGGTTAGACTATAGTACCTAATTATCATATGGGCAGGTAAAGGATTGGAACGTCTGTGTTGAGTATGTTCAGGGTCATACTCTAATGGTCTGGCATTTGTGCTTAGAGACTCTCTCCAGAGAAGGTCAGACACACAAGAGGAAGTCTCTCTGAGAAAGGGAGTCCTCCATTTTGTGCTGAGCTCAAAAAGCCATCTGGACATGGTGTACATATAATGGCCTAACTCATAATAGGAAGTACATTGAAACAGTATCTATAATGACCTGACTTATATGAACCTTTGGTACAGACTAATCAATAATAGTGTTTCTGGGAATGAAATAGATAAGAAGTCTACTAAGTTCCTGATTCTTTAGAGAACCATAAGTAAGATGATATGGAGAAAAAGAAATAGAAAATACCATAGTTCCCCTGCTCAGATGTAGCCCATGGCAGCTCAACCTCCATGTGGGTCATCTAGTAAGGGGAGCAGGGCCTGTCTCTGACATAGACTCTATTGACTGTTCTTCCATTACTTCCCCCTGCTGGCAGGATGGCCTTGCCAGGCCACAGAAAAGGAGGATGCAGACAGTCCTGGTGAAACTTGATAGTCCTGGGTCAGTTGTTAGGGGAGGAGGGTGCCACCTTTCTGAGGACCAAGGGGGGACTGGGATGAGATGAGGGAGGGGCCTTTGATCAGGATGTAAAGGGAATAAAAGTTTTAAATGAACTTAAATTAAAAAATAAAATTTTCTCTTATCTTTAGAGCTATAAGTAAACATGTTCATAAAAGTACAAAACAATAATTCGTGTCTTATAGGATCCCACAGTCTCCAAGGGAGGCAAAGGTTTACTAAAGGCAGGCTATTTCTTTATCTGCAGCCTTAGTTTTAATCTACCCAATGATTATTTTAGCAAATCTATTCTCCTGTAGAAATGGAACAGACATGGATAGAAAGCTTTTAGGCAGAACTTGTGTCATTGTTCTTATTGGTAACCAGATGCACAGAAAGAGTGCAGCAGGCCTACGTGAGTCCCAGTTCTGGTTAAATGGATGAAGGCAAACAAAACAAAACAAACAAAAAAAGAGTCCAGGAGTCTAGTGCTGGTGATTAATGGCAGATTTTATTTTCTTAACTCTGAGAGCCATCTGTAAATTATGAAGATTAAAGAAAATTAAAGTAAATTTCTTAGGCTAACACACAGTATATAACTAATGGACATGACTATTGATGCTTATTTACTATTTATGTTGTTTATAAGCAGCTATTTCTTAGTCTTTATTAATTCTGAAGCAAGAATCATGAAGAAAATATTTAAATGAAAAAAGTTAAGCATTATGTCAGACATATGTATGTAAAAAAATTACATACGGTAAGCAAGTCAAGGCAAATGTTCTTAAAATGAAAATATTAGTGCTAAAGTAAATTTTTCTAGAAAAATACAGGTAGGACTAATTAAAATTAATAATTTTGTTTTATAATTTGTAAATATCTAGTATTTTTAACATTAATTCTATGTACCTCAAATACTCACATGAATAGTTAAATTTGTCCAACAAAAGCTAGAAAATACTTTTATCTATCTTCCTTAGTCTTTCATGAGATGAGCAAAAATATTCAGAACTTATATGCTGCTTGAATTTGAGTCACTAATCACTCATTGGTTTTAGGAAAAGGCAGCAGGTAAGAGAAGCCTCCAACATTCTGGAAATAATGATGTTTTTTTTTTTTTTTCTAAACTCCATCATTGTCATTTCTTTTGGTTACAAATTAGATTCTCTGGTATCCAGATGGCAGACGTCTTAGGCGGATTTTGTAGACACACAAACCCACAACGCAGAGGATGATCACGATGGCCCCAATCACAGGAAGCACAACAGTATAGTCAGATAAACACTCGTCCACTAGGGGATAAAAACAGACACAGCATAACAGGTAAGACTGGGTGGTAAAAGGCCAGAGTAGAGGACATGAGCTTTGGAGTCAAGCATATTTGATTTTTGACTCTTACTTTGGCAGCTGAATGTTGATTGATTGATTGATTGATTGATTGATTGATTGATTGATTGATTGATTGCACTGCTGAGCATCTAACCCAAACTTTATGCATACTAGGCAAGCACTCTACTACAGAGCTAATTCCACAGCACTAGACATAACCCTGGGCATATATTTACCTTTGAAAGTCTCTTATCCATAAAATAAGCACATAACAGATATAATTATTGAGTAATTATATAAATCACTCCTGTGTTTCTTTTCAGCCATTAATATAAAATCATTGTTATCCACATTTCCTGAATTGAGAAAAGATATTGCCAGGAACACTTCTTGAGTAGTGGGATCATCATGTTAAAAAAAATAAAAAGACCATTTTTGTCACTAGATTCCTAATGACTCTCAGTGTATTTACTTTATAAAGCATCATTGTTACTCTTAAGCTTTTATTGTATAGCTCTTAACTGATATTTAAAAATATCTATAACCATGATAGCTTAAAGGTAAGACTTCACACACTTTACACAACTATTTTTCTTCATTCCTCTGAGAATACTTTATTCAGTTAATTAATATGTAAGTAATTAGGTCAGAGACCAACCAGTCTCAACTGGAAAAAGATAAAGTGGACTGAGAATAAATGAAAACTTGGTAGAATTATCAGTGGAATGTGGAGTTTCGGAGAAAAGAGAAAAATAAACAAATAACTAGATCCATATCTCAGTATTAAAAGAGAAGATGTTTGTGTGAAGTCTTGGAATGAACTTATCTTTTGTGTCTTGAGTCTAGGAAACACCCAATAATGGCAATTATTGAGCCCAGAAAAAAAAATTGTGTACCAAATAATATTTGCAATAAACTATTTGATTTGACAATGATGAATACTTACAGGATGTGTTAGTTAGGGTTTCTTTTGCTGTGAAGAGACACCATGACAACAGCAACTTATAAAGGAAGCATTTCATTAGGGCTGGCTTACATGTCAGAGATTTGGTCCATTATCATCATGCAAAATAGGAATGGCAAACCAGTCATCTCCTGCCTCCAGATTCCTGCCTTAAAATCCTTGCCTTGACTTCCCTTGGTGACTAAGTGTGACATAAGAGATGTAAGGTAAAACAAACCCTTTGTCCCCCAAGATGATTTTGGTCATGGCATGTTTTCATTGCCCTACAAAGCCTAACTAAATGGATGTGGTGGCTCATGCCTGTAATCACAACACTCAGAGAGACAGAGGCAGGCGGATTTCTGTAAGTTTGATGCCAGCCTGGTCTACAAAGTGAGTCCAGGACAGCCAAGGCTACACAGAGAACCCCTGTCTTGCGGAAGAGAGAGAGAGAAAGAGAGGGGGGGAGCAAGGCAGGGGGTGAAGGAGGGAGGAAGGAAGAAGGAAGGAAAGAAAGAAAGAGAGAGAAGAGAGAGAAAGAAAGAAACTAAAGAAAGAAAGAAGAGCTCTATTTTTATGTCTTCAGCCATACCATCCTGAACGCACCCTATCTCAATCTGATCTCAGCAACCCTAACTAAGACAGAGACTTATTTTCTACCTCTTGGAGTTAGCCAAGAACAATACCAATGTCCT
Source organism: Pachyuromys duprasi (assembly GCA_028658305.1). Lineage (NCBI taxonomy): Eukaryota > Metazoa > Chordata > Mammalia > Rodentia > Muridae > Pachyuromys > Pachyuromys duprasi. The sequence goes on along the minus strand of JAQQSO010003867.1, from coordinate 2,561 downwards.
ATGTTTTGGACAACCCTAATCAACAACTCAGGGAATTCTCATGCCTGGTTTAGGGGTTTGGGCTGGATAGTCTTTGGCTCTTGAGAGGAGCATTAGAAAATTTTATTGAAGCTATGTATGTATATATGCACAGATTGGAAATCTTCACTTAAACTGCATACACATACACACTTGTATGTATAACATGTAATTTTAGATGAGTGGATAATTATATGGTTCTTTATGACTTTTCAGACATCTTTGCTGTTATTATACATCCCCACTCCTCCTTTTTCTGTTTTTACTTTCCTCTCCCTCCCTATTTAGAGCCCCGGCCCTGTTTTTCTGGTTTTCCAATTCAAATCACTTGTAGTTTGCTGTTCCCTTCTCTATTGCTCCTCTCCCTTTCTGATCTCCTTTTATTCTATTTTTTTCTGCAGTTACTCCAGATTATATACTTATATTTGAAGATTTTGAGCTAGAACCCACATAGGGAGAGCTTTTGTCTTTCTAGGTCTATGTTACATCAATCAACATCATCTTTTCTAGTTCCATCTATTTGCCTGCAAGATTCATGATTTCATTTCTCTTTACAGCTGAGTAGTATCCCATAGTGTATATTACCTTTCCTTCAAGTGTAATTCCCACCCCCCTTGTAAAACATATCTCTGCAACTCCAAATCTTTAACAGCTTTGCTGCTTTTTAAAAATACTGTCCAGGTTTCTAATATTCAAATTCCACTGGATAGCTTTCACTTCAATAGTTTTTGTTAATGTGTTTTAAATATAGAATGAATTCAATTATCTTAAAGAGTTTAACCAATACTTGATGCTATACATTAAGGACTTAGAGAAGGGCAGGGAGGAGATGAGGGAGGGAAGGTGGGATTGGGAAGGAATGAGGGAGAGGGCTACAGCTGGGACACAAAGTAAATAACCTGTAATTAATATAAAAAATTAAAACTATAAAAAAAGAACTTCTACTCTCACCACTGTTTTCATCCACAGCTCCCCATACCTATTGTAAAACCACTTTGCAATATTTATTAGATTTATAATATTTATATAGACAAAAATAAATGTTTTATTGATCCTAACTTTTATCATTAAGAATTTTTTTTTACTTTATTGTTTCAGTTTCTTAGTTTGCTTTGTTGTTGCTGCTGTGCTGCTGCTGTTTTGAGATGAAGTGTTTCTCTACAGTCTAGACTGACCTCAACCTACCATTTTGCCAACCAGATTGTCTGTCCTCAAACTTGTGATCCTACTTCCTCTGCCTCCACAGTGCTGGTTTCTCGGGTGTGTACCATCAAGCCTTGGGTGCCATGCTTTATGATTTAGCAATATATTTTTAATATCTCTCCATATGTATATGGCTGATACATACATTTAGTATCCTCAGTCACTTTTTATAAATAACAATATTTTGTTGAACATATGACATGATTCTAAAATATTCTCTCAATGGATGCATTCTTGGATCTTTTTCCCACTTTTGGTATTACAAATAATACAGTGTTCAAATATGATAAATATAATATATATAATAAATAAATATATAATAAATAAATATAATGTATGACAAGCTGTATCTGTATTTAAACTAGTACTTATCTGTTACTTTTCTATTTATGTGATAAAACATTCACCAGCTTAAGTCATTTTACTATGATTTTATTATTCCTGATAATTGTTTTCTTATTCCCTTGTTTATATTGCAGATTATACCTCATCTCACCACATTTCTTTATCAACATTATTATTTGGAAAAGCTAATTGTTGCTCAATCTTTTGAACTGTCTCATGTCTATATATTTAATATCAATTTTGGATCATGCTTTTTCTCTGATCCACTGCTAGATGGTTGTAAATTTGGTTGCATAGAAATCTGAAACCAATATTAACTTTCTTCCTTAATAGGACTTTTCTGCTTTATTTTCCTTAGTTTTACACATAAAACATAATGTTCATGAAGTTCTATTATTTACATCAGATGTTTCTCAAGGTTAACCTTTCTATATTATTTTTCTTTGTGACATACTATGTAATTACAACACAACTTTAATACTTTATCCCAATGAAATTTTCTTCAAATTTTATCTTCATCTTGTTTCTGAGCTCTCTACTTCAGAGGTACCAACTTTCATGTTGAAGAATCTAAATGCCATCTATATCTAGTAGCTTTTTTTAATGCTATAATCATGAGATTTTCATCTTTTTATGATTGGCTTGGTCATATTCTCTATGAAGACATAAACTATTTACAAGCCAATGTTGCCTATATCCAAAGGACATTTCATCTTACTACAGAGACACTTGCTCAACCGTGTGAATGGTTGCTTTATTCATAATATCCAAAAATTGGAAACAACCCAGATAGCTATCAACGGCTGAATGGATTTTTTAAATGTGATACATTTACACAATGGAATATTACTCAGCCATTTAAAGAACTAAAATTTGGAGAATCCAATATGGCTGCCACGAGAGAACACTGTGTCTGAGGAGTAGGACAGCAGAAACAACGCAGCAACCAGGAGACTGAACTCTGGGACCTAAAACTCCAGCATTTGTGATTGCCA
>JAQQSO010003866.1:0-13228 GCA_028658305.1 Pachyuromys duprasi | reverse complement strand
ACTCACAATTAAGCCCTTGGCAGAGGGCGGGAAGTAATAATAAAAATAAGGGAAATTAGTAAGACTTGGGGAGAACAAGAGCTCCACAAAGATCAAACTGAGCAGGGGACAAGGGTCTTATATGAGACAGTTTCTCCAACCAAGGACCATATATGGATATGGCCTAGAACCCCTGCTCAGATGTGGCCCATGATAGCTCATTGTCGAACTGAAGACCCTAGTAAGGGAAACAGGGACTGTTTCAGTCTTGAACTTGATGGCTGACTCTTTGACCCTCCCCCATTCATGCCAGGGAGTAACAGCCTGACTAGATCCCAGGGGAGGGCATTGCAGCCAGCCCTGAGGAGACAAGATGATCTGGGGTCAGATGGAAGGGGAGGAGATCCTTCCCCATTGGTGGACTTGGAGGGAGCGGGGAGGAGTTGAGGGAGGGTTGGGGAGGGTAGGAGGGAATGAGGGAGGGGGCTACGCATGGGATGCAAAAAACCTAACCTGTGATTCATATAAAAATAAATAAATTTATAAAAATAAGAATATTGGATCTAAGTTAACAGTTTCTTATTCTCTCACTGCTTACAATGGTAGATTAGATCTTATGCTACACTTGAAAAGGCTCCTTAAAATAAGTACAGTAAAAGTTTAGGGTCCCTATGCCCAATCACTAACCATGTCACCTCTATCACATGGACAGGAAGTGCTCTCCCTGGGCTGCTGTGCACAAGACCCTCTCAGATCCTCATCCTTCTGAGATTGGAGGCCAAGGTGGATATATTTTGGTCCAAAGCCACAGTAAATATAGCATAATTTTCTCATCTCAAATTGTAGGGAGATGTTTACTATTATAATGATATAATTAAGGAAAGCTTATCTTTAATTACAGGTATTGAAACTGGAATTTAATCAAAGAAAAGACAAAAAGGAATCACTGAATTTAAAAATTCAAATATTTTAAACATCATCTGTTCTTAACTTTTCCAATTTTTATCCCAGTTAATAGATAGGAGTAAACACAAAGAATATCTCCAAGGTTAGAGAAACCCCTGTAATAACTAAATATCAAATATTTTGATTTCTAGTACACAATGCTTGGAATATATTTTGGAGACTTAATTTTTAATTTGCAGTTTATCTACTGCTTTAACCAAAAACATTATATGTTTCTTTTAATCACAATATTGTGAAATATATATACATTATGGAATGTTAAATGTAGCTTAAACAAATATGTTGCCTCACTAACATTAATTATTATTATTTTTGGTGAATACGTAACTTTCACATTTTACATTATTCAAGAGTCTTTTAACTATAGCCAATTTGCTGTACAAACTGTCTTTTGAAATTTTGTCTTATCTGATAATTCCACATCTCTGAGAGAATATATTATTTTTCCATATAATGAATTGGACAATTATGCCACCATCACTTATGGTAAAAAATTTCAGTGAGTAGATGAAAATTTACATCTAACTATAGAAAGTTGTGTGTGGCTATATGGAGAGAAATAATTAATGATCTTAATATGGAAATTATTAATATAAATTATTTCCAATTTAGGAAAATCAGACATAGAACAGAAAACCTGGGCTGTGGAATACCCCAAATTTACTTTTAATAAGATCATGAAAGAAGTGTTTAAATATTCAAGTGAAAAAAATCCTAAAATTTCCAAAATATATAAAGAATTATGTCATATGTGCATAATTATAAGGTTAATTACAACTCATTTTCACATACTTTGGAAAGTATGTAGAGAAGTGTGCAGCACAGGAGAGCAATGACATACATATGTTGATTTAAAATCGGAAACAATGGATGCCAGAACACGGGAATGGCAAAATTCAAACACTGAAAGACAAAACTATCAACCTAGAATTCCATAGTGAAATATCTTTCAGGCATGAAAGAACACATACTTTCAGAAAAATGGAAACCAAATACACCATCACTCGCCACTCTGCTCATTAATCTGTGTTGATTTGGTGGAGACATCACAAAGCTGAGAAGTAACTGACTTTATGATAATAATCAGGATAGGGAAACACTGACAAGAACCTCACAGATAAATTAGGAAAAGTGTTGGAAGCTCCCTCCCCCCAAAAAGATCCATCCAGATATGCAGAGACCTGACTTGTGACAAAGCTTCCATAGTTCTGCAGCCACTAAAAATCCAGGCCTAAAAACTGAGTGTGTTGGGCTGGAGAGTCTGCTCAGTGCTTGAGACACTGGGTGCTCTTCTGGAGGGCCCAGGCTGGGTCCCTAACACCCACATGGCACCTCACAAAGGTCTGTAACTCCAGTTCCTGGGGAATCCGCATCCTCTTCTGGCCTTTGCATGTAAAGCGCAGACATACTTGCAGGCAAAACTCACATACACATAAAAAGAATTTAAAAAAACCTGAATGTGGCCTCAGATTACACAGTATATTGTATAACTTAATTTGCCCACATTGATACAACTAAATTCTAAAGCCATAAAGTCTACAGGAGATGAGGACATTATCATGAACCCAGGGCAGGAAAAAGATAAATTAGACTTCAATAAAAATTCAGCTAGTGGTCATTAAAAGATACTATTAAGGGACAGGTGTGGGTGAACATATATATATATATGAATGTTGGCATAGTTATAGTAAAATGTCAACTGTATTGATTGACAAGTCCATGCCAATCAAGTCTGTAGGTATAGTGTTCACACCAGAATTTTCTTAATTTCTCCTTTTACAATAGGAAAAAAACAATATCTTGTTTTATGCATACTGTTGGTACACGGTCTAAGAATGTAGTTACATGAGATTTCCAAGTGTTTGTAAGAAAACTCCACGAAACCAAGAGTCTTGTGACCTCAGTTTCTTAAAAAAACAAAACAAAAACAACAACAACACAGAATTTGTTCCTGAATTATGTTCTTGTGCACCTTCCAGGTGTAGTGAAGAGGAGTAAGTTTATTTCAGATTATTCATTACAACCTGTCTCTTATACACCTCTATGGAAAAGCATGTTTCTGTCATGTGCTGCTTGCCTGGTGATTGTATACTTATGTGACTCTACTTAATCCTCAGAGGACAAATTGTCTGATGCTCTGAATAAAGTTGGCTATTGCATGACACTGGTTCACCTCGTTTATTGGTCTCATTGTCTTTAGAGTGGAAAACATCATACAGAAGTTGTTTCAAGTGTGTCTAGAAGTCATTGACTGTGGGTACCTATAAGCTGGCTGCTGCTTAAGCTTTGAGGTGTGAGAAAAAAAATACAGCACATTCTTCACATCTATAAAAAATATTCCTGAGCCTCTCCACTCTGTGTCAAAAAAAGAAAGGAAGGAAAGAAGAAAAGGAAGGAAGAAACAAAGAAGCAGAGAGCATTGACCTTTTTCCTCTTCCTCTGTTTGGTTTTGGCACAGTCTTGTCCTGTGCTTCCATTCCCCAGGGAACTGGATGTGGCTCTCCCTGAATGCTGTGATCCAGAAGAGGGAGCTGTTGGTGTAGGAGGTGGTGTGTTCTCAGGAGAGTCTGGGCTGGACTTCAAGCAGGACCCCTGTGCAAAAGACACAAGGCTTTAAGATGAACCGACCAGAACTCCTAGCAACAGGAGATTGTCTTCACTGTCTTTTTCATGTAATACTATCTATAGCTTAAATTTTTTTCTTATCTATTGTATAGAAATGGATGCCTTTCTCCTAAAGTTTTAGTTATGATAATTTTTCATTATTCAGACAAAAATAAAATTCTTTACCCATTGCTTCTAAAAAATTCTGTTAACTTTGTTGGATATCTGTATTTCTACATGGACTTTTCATGTATAGTCCTTTCTACACTTTCCTCATATTATTAATCATAATAACCATATGCTATATGGATCAACCATTTTCTATAATGTAGTAAAAGAAATGATGTTAGACTTTGCAGACTGATGTTAAGACTTTTCAGGTACTGGTCTCAACAGTATTTCCTTGATCAGACTATCTAGACATGCCATCAAACAAGAGGGAATGAAGCTAATTTTGGATGAAGCCTTGTTAGATAAGATGAACTCAATCAACCTGGTGGCTGATTACAATTTATGGGCACTAATGCCAGGATCTTCTAAAAGCATCTTTTGAACTTTTATTGTCCTTTAGCCAAGATCCTTGAACTAGTCTGATAATTCAAGTAGTCTGTACAATCTGAGGCTTTCAACAGAAATGTTTAAGCAGAACTTCCTATTAGTAATGAGTTTTTTGTTTCTGAGTTACCCATTTCCATCTCTGTACAACTAACTTTTCTTTTGCTGCCTCTGAGGCCCAGAATATTCTTTCTCCTACTTTCTCACCAGTTCCCATACCTTTAGCACTTTGATTCTGACACATGCAAGTACACACACAGGTTTATTTTAATTCTCTTGGTTGCTCATTTGGAAGTCAGTGTACAGTAACTTGACTTCTGTACTTGATCATGTATTTGCTTGTTTGTTTTACAAATCATTTGAGCTCCCTGAACCCAGCACCTATCATTCTCTAGGTGCCCTGCTGGCCCTTATTTGGCATAATCCTTCATGTTGGCTGCTGATTTGCAATGCTGATGAGTGAGAATTCTGTCTTAGCAAGGCATTATCTTTGTGCTTTATCAGGTAATAAAGGGCAGGAAGGAAGACAGTCTCTATGAATGTCTAGTTTGACTACCAGTCATAGGACAGGGAAGATGGATGCCAGGCCAGGAAAAGCTTGAGGCGGACACTGACAGTCTGTTAGGATGCTCTCTGAGACTTATGCTCCTACCTCCCAGAGAGCCCAGGAAACCCAGGACACACAGGACACTTTTTGCAACTGCTCTTTAGCAGGGAAAAGAGCCTGTGGTTGTTGAGCAGTTGCCCAGGGTGGCTTGGCCACCCTGGAGAACCAAGAGGGATGGGGATGTTGGGGGTGTTTTCTGAGACTTGTAAGCAATCACTTGAATGCTAAGGGAAAACTAGGTTGTTATGTTCACAGTAAATTTCCTCAATTAGAAATGTTACAACAAATTTGTCTGATGTTAATGGAAAGCACACTATACACATACTCGTAAAGCATCAAAGACATTGCAAAGGGCGCTCTTTGACATCATAATTGGGGTTTGAAACATAAAGAAAATAAAGAGTGTTTAATCAACTAAGTAAGCTTTAGGAACTTTTAAAAGCATGGTGACTGATAATGATGTATGACCTTTTTAATGGGCATAAACATTTCAATCCCTCCTTGGATTTCAAGCCAATATGATTCTCCAAGGGCGATGAAAGTAAGTTTGAGTTGACTTTTGGCTTGTTAATAAGATGCTCTATGGGTATATATCATAGTATAGTTTCTATGCATTGTAGTGAAGAACCCATAACTTGGGGTCCATGGTGAATTCTTAGACTAATAGAATGCTTTCCGGGGCTCTGTGAACAACACAAAAATTACACTAAAAAATAAATAAAAATAAGTGTAGAAAAGAATTTACAGGTTTTCTCAGACAAAGGTCCCTGGCATAAAACAAATCACTATATCTTAGAAGCTATTTGAGCTATCATCCTCACTTATGGACAGTAACAGGAAATGGGATCTGCTGTGTTTTTGTTATACATTTCAGCCAACTTGATCTAAGCTCACTATATAATTATACATTCAGACGTGAGCCTAACCTGTCTTCTTTCTTCTCTGTGGTCCTTAGCATGAATGATACGAAACTGCTGTTTTCATTATTAAGAAACTCAAATATTGGCAAATGTACTCAACATGTTTCATTTCTGGTTGTCAGGCACAGGATGCTAGTAGAGAATATTTTAGAAACTGAAAGTGGTGTCCAGTTATGCAAAAGGTGACACGTGGTGAGGCTTCCTATTTCCTATAGAAAAGGTCCTAGCAGCACAAAACAGATTTAGACAAGTGGCATCAATCTTCAAACTGAGGACAAATGGAACCATGCCAATATAAATTATCAGCAAGATAAATCGGTAAATGAAGTGGAAAGCTAGGAATAAATGTTAGGAATTGTTACACGATAATAATCTCCCTCTTGCCTCTAGCTCTCTTTAGGGCCCTTGATCTCCTGAATGCCAAGCAAGAATTGTACCACCCCACCCCAACTCTGAACATTTGAGCTACAAAGAACTAGCTTTCTGCATCATTATGTAATTATATAGACCAGTTATTCAGGTCACATATCTCAAAGTGAGACATGCAATGCAACCACCATTTTGTCACTGAAGGCTTTGGAAAAACAGGGGGACCAAAGGGTCAAAAAAATCATTATATCAAGTGGATTCCCAGGGCTTGGCACACTAAGTGCTCAATATTATTTGTGTACATGGCCAGTGTATTAAGATTCTCTAAGTAGAGGCTATGGATTCTTTTTTTTTTAATGTTATTTATTTATTTTTATACAACCTTGTACAAAGTACTAATGTAAACATGTAACAGAAACGCAGATGTGTTCTTGTCTGATTTTTCTGATACTCACCTCAGCAGAGTTGTGATACTGAATGAAGGTTGCAGAAATGGCATGGCTGAAGGGATCCCCGGCCTTGGAAACCATATCTTGCCTCACAAGGAGAGCGAGATCCACCAACTGAAGAACGGAATTGTGAATTGAGAATTACACAAACTATTGCAATCAGTAGCATACTCAGAATGTTACCGATATTAATGCTGTCTGCCATCCATTTTGGACATGAACACAGCCTCTCACTGACTGGTAATTGAACCAATTCGCAATCACAAATACATGTTTGATTTTCTAAGTGAGTAGTTTACAAACTTCATTTTGTTGGCAACACTGTAGCTTTTAAAATACACACTTCTGAAATCTTAAAAAAGAATACACATTTCTGGGCTGTGAGCCCTGGGATTCCAGGCTTGTCTAGGGGTCTCCATTCCCAAAAGGAGCTAAGGGGCTAGTCCTGTGGCCTGGGGGCCACACCTGAAGGGCCATGATCCTATCCCTGCATGTCTCCAGAGATCAAAAGGGCTCACGGACTTTGAACAGCCCCTGTTTCACAGCTCAGAAAGAAGCTCTTAAATATATCCACTGAGGGTGTAAGAGTTCAACATTGAGAAAGGGGCATTCCATAGCTAGTTAGGTAAGGTTGAAGGAACCGATGTTTTAGATTTTTTTTATTAATTCATCAAGAATTTCATATGTGTACACAATGTATTTAGCTCATATTCACTCCTAATTCTTCCCAGATCTGCCCCATCCTCCTACTCTTTTTGCTGTTGTTGTTGTTTTAATAACCCTAACCCAATTTGTCCTCACTGTGCACTCCTGGGAGCGGAGCCACTGGATCCTGGTTAACCTGCTAGGGAACCCTTAAAGAAAGTGGGTCCTCCTTCTCCTAGAGACCATCAGCTATCAACAGCTCCCCATGTAGGGGTGGAGCATGTGAGCTTCTCCACACCCCAAGCTGGAATGTAGACGAGATTAAATTTGTGCAGGTCTAGACATAGTATTCTTTTTAAAAAACCAAAATAACAAAACAAAACAAAAATGTGCAGCCCTGAGAGCTAATGATGCACAGGACCATAACTGAACTATGTTCTAGAATATGATGTGTCTCAAAAGAAACTTTATGCTCTTCTCATCCCAGCTCGATTAGCAGGTGGAATAAAGAACTGACCAAGGACCCAGACGGAAGGAATGAGCAGGTGCAGCTGACTGACAGGTTAGACTCTTACCTGTGCCACTGTTTCATATGCCAAATATGCCAGAATTTCCATAGCTATAGCATTCGGCTTTATCTCCATGCTGCCACAGTCCAGCCAGTCTCGAAATTTAGAAGCTTTTTTGGCTATTAATTAAAAGGAAAGTGGAAATTTTTAATTTTTAATGCGTTTTAGCCTTCACATAACTGTCAGAAATTGAAAATATATCTTCTGAAAACTGCATAGAGGAAATAACACCCATAGAAGCAATGTTTGGCAAGTTTTCTGAACATCCCAAGAAATCCAAGTTGGACACCTTGGTCATGAGGCAATACAATGGTTACTTTCCACAAGATCACCTGGACTTGGATCTTTTACCTCCCTATGGTGGATGACATGGTAGGTGACATCCTCTCCCCTTCACCTCTCTCTATGGCGGATGGCATGTTTACACCATTCCTTTTCACTGTATTTCTTACAGTGTTTCACAACACTAGCCAGGGTTTTAATCATAATCATAGAAAAGCTGCTTTCTCTGTGCACCTTTATTCTTGTGGAAATAAAATTTGAGGACAAAGTTTTAGTGCAGAAAGGAAGACAGAGAAACTTCATTTCCAATCCTTCTCAACATAGGCTCAAAATCGTGAATTGACATTTGAGCAAGCCATTGCCAGCCTGAGATAACCTGTGTGCATGTCCAAATTCTTAGGACTGACTGCGTCTCCAAACCAAGCTTGCTGCCACCTGCTCTTGTCACCCTGGAAACCGTGCGCTGGCCAGGAGGACCCTGTGCCCCCATGTGCCCTCCCGGCACTCTTCTTCGCTCACAGCAGTGCTGACCAGCCAGGACGAATGGGGGCTCTTAGGGCATTTGTGCACATGGCCGCACGCATTTCATTTATGCATAGGTTTCTCACACCATAGCGTAAGCTCTTTGTCAGTACAGAATGTGCCTCAAGTTCCTGCATACCTAATCATATCATGCACATATGGAAACCAAGCATCATAGTCCTCTCATTAAATACCTGTAACTGCCCGAGAACTAAGCAGAGTCTAGTTTGATACAAAGCCTTGCTTAACTAGAGGGAAAAGGATGGACAGCATAGATTTGCATCAGATCTCAAAGGGAATCCTAAACAAAATCACTGATTATCATCCTGACTAAGCTGGCTGTACTGGTGTTTGTTCCAGTCAGGACTCTCATGCATTCCACATACAGGAGAGTTGTCTTCTAAATAAATCATGGAGGACACGAAGCCCCACTATTGAAGCACATGTCCTAAGCTGTCAAACCTGGCAGAATTATGATAATCCCCCTTAAAACTCTCTTTCTAAAGTAACCAGTCTTCAGATACGCTGACATGCAACATTCCATCTAGCCAGCAAGCTGGAATGGCTCACAAACACTTGTTCAACATCTGTGGAATACTTCTGAAGTTTAAGCAAAGAGGGAGCAATTCAGCAAGATCAATAAAGTGGACTTTATCGGCCCGTCTCCCTCTGAGAGAGTACCAGGAACACAGAAGCACAGTGACTCTGAGCAACCTATTTTTAAGGTAAGAAAAGGATCGTTATTAGTCTTCAGCCACATTGCCTCCATGAGTGAGCCAATTAGCAGTGTCTTTATAAGAGTGTAAGCACTCAGGATGTAGAGATGTAAATACCTATTGCTTTCCCAGAAAATAAAATACCTGATACCAACAGACTCAACCTATCTATTTCTATAACAAATTGATAAATTATTAAAAACACATCTTAGTGAGATGCTAGAGTCTAATCTTTCCACCTTTGTAACAGCTGTCTGCCTGTGTGAGGGATGGGAGGTAGGTGTGTATGTACCACAGTGTGTGTGTGAAGGTCACCCACTGTGCACAACACAGTGATCCCAGGGACTACCATAAACAGACACTTAAGAGGATATGTGGCAGGTCACAGTTCCTGTGTCCTGAGAAACCATCAGGAGGAGGAGACTACACAGGAAGAGCCACACGCCCCACCTGCACAGGGATGCGTTCTGTCATGGAAAACAGATTTGCCCAGCCTGGTTTCATGATAAGCTCCCAAGGATACTATATAAGCAAATATTCTTAATGACACAATACCTTTTCCTCACTAAAAAGAAAATTATGCACAACATGCAGCTTATTCTATAATTTTATCAGAAGGAAAAATATTAAGTTTCATCTGCTATAGTTTTTTGTGGTTAACACAACAACAGAAAAAACAAAACAAAACCCAATTTTCAAATGAAAGATGCACTACAAGACTAAGACCATCAGTTTCAGTTTGCAACAGCAAGAAAGTCTTGTGAATTCAGCTAAAAATATGATTTAAAAAATCATTCAACTGTGCTAAATGCTACTTTATGAGCTGGAGATTTATGCTTATAAAATATTCGAATGCCGTATTTAAACCCCAAATTACCATACAAAACCCTCTCATTTGCTCAAATTGCCATGATCTGAAGTGTCATTTACTTAATGCTTCACAGATGTCTGATGCCAAGTTGTTAGTCAGATTGGAAAATATATTTTGTTAGGAAAAAAAATCTTCCAAAACATGTTTTCTTATTTTACTGATGTTTGCATGGGGCAGTGCTTTTTGAAATGTGTCATTTATCTGCACTTCATGATCTAAAATGCTGTTCTCATTTTCTCTTTCCAAATCAAATACATGGTTATTGTGACTACACTATTGGCTTTTCATTTAAAGACATCATTGTTTCTATAGCTTCTCAGATCAGGGTCATGTGCGACTTTGTCATATTTATTTTAAAATGAACTTCTCACTGCACTTTCTCTTTGACCTTTACCCCGAGAGCCTTAGTCATCGCCGGACTGAGGCACAGTCGAACCCACTGTTAGGGTCTTAAGTACTTTTCAGCAGCTGCTGTTCGGTGACAGGAAGCCCCTGATTTCACTGCGAGGTCACTCCTGTGGCGAAAGCACTGACTCATGACTCTGGCTGGCACTTAGTGCGTACTGCAATAGGAGGCTGCAGACAATGAAACACATGACTGAGATGCTACTTCGTGGGAACATGAGTGTGCACAAAGGGGAGTGTGGGGCTTATAATTAATATTGAGCTTTCCTATGTCATGACTATTGATGTTCACTATGGGCCCAGTGAGCCATCAATACTGTACTTCAGTAAACATGACTAAGAAATGAGAAACTGAAGGAAGACGAAAAAGAGTAACTGTTGTGACTAAAGGTCATAAGGATAATTCCATGGCTGGCTGTGTATGCACATTCTCTCAAATCTCCTACCATTATTAACTACAAAACTGCAGAGCACAGAAAATCATCAGGCTTACCCAGTGCAGACACTATTTCTATACCAATTTTAAGGATGCAAATATTGAACACATCACTTTCTTAGGAACAAAGAGCATGTCACATTCTGGTACTTCTGTAACATGATTCCTCACATGTCTGTTAGTGAAACTGAATGTATACTCACAGAAACTTAGCTGTCGGCTTTCACAGAACTCTGCATATTGAGCTGAATCCATAGTTCGAGTCTGTCTTTCTGCTCTCTAATGGACAAACACAAAAATAACAACAAAAAAGTTTGTAAAGAAATAGTCTTAACATATATTTCCAGAGTAGAAACTTAAGCTTCTTGTACCATTTTCCTGGCCTGAATCTATGAAAGCAGTCAAGCACAGTGACAGACAGGTGATACGTGTCATAACCATGACAATCACATCTGTGCTGGGGCTGGAGCCACGACTCGGTGGGAGAGCGTGTACTCCTCTTCTAGAGGACCTGAATTTGGTTCCCTGCACCTGTATTTGGTGGATCACAACCACCTGTAACTCCAGCTCCTTTTCTGGCTTCCACTGCCTCTATATTCCTGTTTACACACACATAATTGGAAACAAAATACAAATATTACAAAGTAAAATATAGCCGTTGTAAGTTTATTTCTTTTGGAAATAAAGCTTACAATACTTTCTGCTCTGTTGTTATTGAAGCTAAACTCAAGAACTTGCTTACTTAGCCAAAATACATCTAAGGCTTTCTATCTATCCCATCCCTTTAAAACAAAAGCCAACACTGCGGGGTGGATAAAGCAGACATCAAAGCCATTATTAACTACCACTGTCCACGTGCTTCACAGTTGTGCTGTGGTAACATTGAAACAGGGGTCAGTGCCTAAAATCCACACATTCCCCTCAGAGCATAGGGCCAGGGCTAGCAAAGCCAGTCTTCCCAACTACAGAGAGAACAAGAAGAAAGGCAAACACAACGCAGCTCCTTTAATCTGAGTCCACGGATGACTCAAAGCTTGAGCTAGCTGCACTCGTGGCTTTTCTGATTCAGTCCCCCAGATGTTTGCTCCTACATTGTCTAGCAGAGGTAGTATAATTATACTTCACCCAAGGTTTGGTGGCAAAGGCTATGACCGCTTCCGCTTCCTTGGTAAGGGAAGCAGTTTCAGATGAGACAGCCTGGTACTTCTTGGAAGGGAATTCTGACCAGTAAAGGGAAAAAAGAATCCCTGAGATGTTAATTTTTTTTCTGCAGTGGAAGGACTTTCTGCAAATGTCCTTTCTCATAGCTATGGGTGCACTCAAGTACAATGTTTCTAATGGCCACATTCTTTCTTTCTTGTCTGATTTGAGTTGAATGGTCAGTCCACAGGTTTATTACCTGACGTGCGGTTCAGTGCAGAAAAGACAATGTGGTGGAGGTGAGGGAAAAGTGACCACAACTGGGTGGGGTTCCCTCGGAACATGGTTCTTTTTTACTCCTCCCCTCCTCTTCCCCGTTTTCATTTTGTGGCCCCCTCTCCTTTCTTCTTTTCACTCCAAAAATACATCCTCACAAACATGTGAACACAAATCCAGATTTTTCTTGGTTATTTGCCTGCTTGGCTCAAGTGTCACATCTAAGTATACACCAGCAAGTATTTTACAGAGGTTACATGCATGCACACATAGATACACACACACCTGTGTATGCCTATAAGTGATTGAGTTTCTCGTATCTACCCATTTATTAATGTGTAGTATGTGTATATAGGTGCTGGAACATGCATTACATGCTTATAGTAGTCAGCCAACAACTTTGGGTGTTGGTCCTCAGGCATCTTCCACTTTAGTGTAGGACAGCATTCTCCAGAACTTGCCCACACTTCAAGCTGGTTGGCCTGGGAGCTTCAGAAATTTGCCTGTTGCTATCTCCTATCCTGCCCTTCCTGGGATTACCAGCACACATCACCAGGCCCAGCTTTTTACCTTGATACTGGGGGTTTGAAAGCAGGTCCTCACACTTGCATGGTATTAATTTACCAAATAAGCCATCTTCCTAGTCACAGGCCTCTTGTTCTACTGTAATATGACTCAATAAATGTTTGCTGATGGAAAATAAAAAGAAAACAAGTGTTTGTTTTCTGAACAAAGCTAATGGGTTACTGATGTGTTTACTTAAAAAAATCCTCAATTCGCAGGCAAATGGTGGGACCTGGAAACGATCATACTGAGTGAGGTATCCCAAAAGCAGAAAGAAATATATGGTATATATTCACTTATATAAACCTATAGGATAGGAAGTTCAAGCTGAAATCTACACACCTAGAGAGGAT
>JAQQSO010003865.1:0-13228 GCA_028658305.1 Pachyuromys duprasi | reverse complement strand
ATCCACACATGGTCCTTGATTGTAGAAACCGTCTCATACAAGACCCCTGTGCCCTGCTCAGTTTGGTCTTTGTGCAGCTCTTGTTCTCCCCAAGTTGCAACAACCTCCCCCAGATCTATCATTACTTCTCGCCCTCTGCCAAAGTCTTGATCGCGAGTCTTAATATCTGCTCTGATACATCGCTACATTAACCCCCCCCCAGAGGTCCTCCTTTGCATTCTCCTGTCCTGTTGTTTGTTTTCTCCTATATTCCTCCCAGGAGAAATGAAATCATGGGTTCACATCAGGACTTATATCTGGATGTTTCTTGTTATTTTCAATGCTTTCAAGATGGAAACTATCCCAGTGCCTGCAAACTAGAAAATCTAAAAGTGGTACATCTGTACAATAGACTACCTTTTAGCAATGAGGAATTGAGTGCTTTTTTCTTATAGTAATGTGTATGAACTCCGTAATGTGCTAAGTCAAAATTTTAGAGATGGAAAGAGCATGAGGCAACATCATTCGCTTCCTGCGCTGGCTTGGAGGGGGCTGATGGCCAAAGGACACGGGAATTGTTTGAGGGGAAGATTCTAACGCTCGTACTGATGGTTGCACAATTGTTACATTCATTAAAACTCATTTGATCCGGAAATCTCAGATGGATGAATTTTTGAGTATGATCAATTATGCCTGACGGGATTGTTCAGTGAGGATAAATCTCAGAAGAGGATGTCGTATCAGAGTAAGGATAGCTGGGGAGGGTATCTTTCATTTCCTTCCTTTTAGAATAAGTAGGATTACTTCTTTCTTTTTGAACCAAGTAGTTCCTCAGGGTTGTTGGGAGGTATTAGTCCCCAGAGCAGATGTACATTACAGCTCACGCTGAGTCTCTTCTCAGTGGAGACAGTCGCCAGCTATGAGGGAGACTCAGCTGGAGAAGGCTGAGTGAGGCTTCTGGGGTAGACTCCCCTCAGGTTTTGCCTCTAATTACTCCAGCTGAGCACACAAGAAGAAAGGCAAAGCCACAGGGAAGCATATTGATTAAAATGTCTGCTTTTGGGTGGGCCACTGTCAGTCTCTCCATCTCTCCGAGGGTACAGTTGTGAGTTTACACACATTCCCAGCCTCACTGCATAATGAGAGCATTCCATACTTTAATTTTCAGAACAGCCACTTGGGCAGATGAAGATGCAGGGATATCTGATTGCCAACTGGGGTCAGCGAAGGAACAATATCTACTTTGAAAATGAGACTATTGGGAACCACCTTGGAGAAGAGACTTTAGTAAGTCAGTGGTGAATCCCTTCAGAAGGATGCCTACAGATTTCTTTCTGGTGCGGGTCCCTTAGGCAAGGCAAGGGACCATCTTGACCCCTTGAGATTTTGGGTCTCTGGCTGCATATTAATCTACAGGAGTTATTCTGCTCTGAGCAATCACACTCACTGACTTTATTTCCACAATTGACACTCACATTGCTAATTAATAAAGAACAACAGCAACCTGCCTCTTAGGGGCTTGAAATATTGCTTTGACTTTTTTCTGCTGCAACATTAAACACAGTTTTCCTTGAAAAAGTGTCTCTATTGTGCTTGCATATGTAAAGAGAGAAAGCACCTTAAAACAGAAATAAAATTAATGTAACCTACTGCTATTTAAGAAATCTTTTATTTGATATTTTAATTTAAAGATGACTGTGTTGGTTCTACAATCAGAGGCTTCTATGTTCAGGGATGTATGCTGCTTTGGCTCCATGAAAGGATTCCCAGGAATCACAGTGAGGATTTATTCAGACACAGTGGCAGAATGCTGCTCTCTTCTTGTGTTCCATTGACACGTTTTCCTGGGTTTTGCTGACAAGTGTGATGTGCCTGTATTAACGTCACTTCTTTGGCATTAATGTGTTTGGGTAATAATAAATCTTTTTTGGCCTTTTTTAACCTTACATGAGGCTTCTCATTTATTCCCCAACACCTTCTCTTAGTCTATTTATACCATCTCAAACCTTATCTATTTTTTAGAGCAGTTTAAAGTTTAATTGCTATGAAACCATCTCCGTGCACTTCAGCCCAGACCCCTGTCTTCGGAAGCCTCTGATTCCCCCACAGAGTACATCTCCAATCTGTGACAAACAACCCCAACAGTTGTGTGACCAGCTTCTCTCTTTGTGGACACTAGCCATCTCAGAACAATCGTGTGTTTTAGCATAGGGTCTTAGGTGTTGGAAGAAAGAGTCTCTGCTGGCCTCTGGGAAAGCTTGTTGTTGTGTTCACCTGCCAGGTGTTGAATTGGCCTATTAGGGCAACAAGGCTAGTTGAAAGGAACAGTCAAGCCTTTATGGATTTATTCTGCTAGAATAAATCTGCAAGAAGCAAAAAATACAGCTGGCTCCCCTTTACATTTCCCTCCATGGTATAGCATTGCAGAGATCAGCAGATAAAGCATCATGGAAAGTCTTCGTTGTTCTTTGTTTGTTTATTTTAATAAAGAGTCCTGACTTTTAGCAAAGGGATCCTGACTTAAATAGATCCAGAGGAAGAATGGGAAGGGCTAAGAGAAGACAAGACTTAGGTCAAGGTGGAGAAAAGTACCATAGCCAAGGCCTTTGAGGAGCCTAGAAAATATAGCAACCAACATCCCTGGTTGGGGGCCCCTTAAATAGATGTTTCTGAATGAGAAATGCAGAGATACACATGAGTGTAGCTGGCCTGACTAACTGGGGTGGGAATGGAGGGTGAGTCTCAGTCCTTGACTACAAGCCACTCAGGAAACTGGAATTCATTGATATATGTATTAGTTCTGAGACAGGGAGGAAAGCTTACCCTCAGCGAAACATTGCAGTTGCTGATGGTTGTCTGATTGATCTCAGGTGGAATGCTGGCTTAGGGCTGGGCTGCTCAGCAAGTGCTGTATTGTCATCTTCTTCTGGTAGGCTGGAATTCATCCCGATGGTTGGAATTATGGCATCCAACCCGAGCCTAGATGGAATGTCACAGGCATTATGTGGCTCTGGAGCTAATGATATCTAAAGTATCAATGGCATGCCTCTGGACTTCCTTTTGCGTGAGCAAAAAGTTCCTAATATTAAAGAAAATTATGGGTGGCTGTGAGTTTTGACTGGGCATCAGCCTAGAGCCTAAGACAGCAAAGAACAGAGGTAAATGATAGGAACTGACCTGTTGATGGTCATAGAAGGCGCTAGAGCTAATTAACTGTAAACAGTAACCAGTTAGGGAGGAATCAACTGACAAGTCAAGTAGGCGGTGGCCAGTTTTGTTGTTTGTGTGTGTCTGTTGGTTTTCCTATAAATGCTGCCCAATTTTATTGTTGATTGGAGTTCTCATGATTTGTTTTGGTGTTTTGTGAATATTTTTACTTTCATTTTCTCACATAGACCAGTAAGTTTAATTTTAATTATCCTTTCAGCATATTTAAGCTATTATATGCATGTTTTCCTGGTATCCTGGGGCAATCCTTACGGATACAACATTTAACTGTGTACTGGTTTTCATGTGATACAGCTGGTATGATCTAAATTTTATGTACTTGGGGCTGCAGAAATGGCTCAGGAGTTAAGAGCACTTTTTATAGTTGCAAAGGATCCAGATTCAGTTCCAAATGTCCATATAGTGACTCACAACTGTTTGTAACACTACTTCCTGGGGATTTGACATCCTCTTCTGACCCCTCAGGGAACCAGGCATGCATTTAGTATACATATGTACATACATGCAGCCAAAACAATTGTATACATAAAATAATCTAAATTTAAATAATTATATGTCCTTTATTATACCCTAAAACACCAAACTTAGCCATCTTCCTTCACCACTCTCTCCTTTAATACTAGTATACTTTATAGTGGATGATAACCATATTTTGAAGATAGTAAGGGTTTTTGTTTTGTTTTGTTTTGTTTTCATTAAGGTGTAGGAGCTAGAATTATGGAAATAGCAGTATCTTCAATTTTTACTGTACAAGAAGCTCTCTTGTACAGATATGGAACAAAGCTCTTGTCTTTAAAAACAATGATTAATTACCACAAAATTAAAAACCCCAGTGCAGATTCTAGTGGTAGTCTCTGATGAACTGAAATGTAGGCAGAGGTCATTTGCTATTCCAACACTTAGCATTGCTTTCCACTATGTGCTTAGATGTTACCAGTGGTTGTAAGCCTTCATGTGGGTTCTGGGAATCGAACCTAGATCTTCTGGAAGAGCAGTGAGTGCTCTTAACTGCCGAGCCAAGTTATTCCTTTTAATAAGTTTGAGTAATCATTATCTACTTGCATTTAATTGGTTAAGGTTGAAAAAAAATCCTACTCATATATTTCTTGTAGGTTATATTTTGCCACTACTTGTCTGGAAAGATTTGTTGGTAGAGGACTACTTGAGATTCTGTATTGGGAGGGCAGTGTATTAAACTTTTTAATATATGTGTACACATTTTCAGGTTGACGTACTTTATATCACAAAATAATTCTGACAAGGATGACAGTAAGAAATCTGTGGAGGTTTTTCTATGCAAGATAGTGGGCAAGCTTGTTGCACACATGCCCTTTAATTCTCACACAGGCTGATAAGGAAGGGAGAATTTGTTTTCAATAGTTATGCAACCTCTTGACTGTTCTCTTTCTTTTTTTTTTTTCCTCTTTTGTCTTAACTTTTTTTTTTTTTGAAATGAAATAGGGGAATCTTTGTATGTATATAAATAAAAATATATTGTCACTAGTCACTAGAAGAATACCGTCCATTTTATATGAATTTTCAAACCTAAAACTTGCCTTGGAAAGAGTTTGCCTGAAAGAAATGCCAAGAAAGGAATGCTGTGTCAAGCTGCTTGCAGCAGAGATGAAACTGTAGCTTATCGTTCTAACTTTATATTTAACACCTTCTTCCTCTCATGGCCTCAGACTCTTCCTTTAACACTCTTCAAGAACTTAACTGCTTCAATCTCTATCTCTTTAAGCCTCAAGGCCTGGTGTTGCTTTCAGGAGACAGATGTGGTACCATGAGCAAAGATCAGTCTAAACTGGTTTTCAGACCTCCTGCCTGTGCACATATGCTGTTCCCTGAGCCTCAAGTGCCCATCTTATAATTGTTTTTAAATGTATGAGCTAGACACCGTGGTCTCCATGAAGTCTTGTGTGACTTTTTCTCTTTTTACAGGTGCTTCTCTTTCCTTAGGGTTCACCCATTCCCAGAAGCTGCTTCTGCTTTAGCAGCAGGTGTCACATTGAGTTGAAATTCTTTTCCTATGTGTTGACTAGGCATCACAAATGTTATCGCAATTCTGGATTCACTCTTTGTACTGATACACCTGTTTTTCTCTGTCTTCTCTGTCCTGATGTAGCATCACCCTTGATCTACATGCTCCGTCTAACAATATAGAAATCAACCTTGGTTTTCTTCATCTTCATCTCTCTCACCATGGTGGTTTGATTGAGAATGGACCCCAGGGACTCATATACTTGAAAACTCCCAGTTGTTGGAACTGTTTGCGAAGGATTAGGAAGTATGGCCTTATCCAACATCTCCAGTTAGCTCTCATTGCTTTGTTGTGTCTCAAGATAGGAGCTCAAAGTTACTGTCCCAGCACCATACCTACCTACTTGCTGCCTTGTTCCCAGCCATGATAGTCATGGACTCTCATCCTCTGAAACTGTGAGCCCCAAATAAACTCTTTCTTGGTCATAGTGTCTTATCACCACAATAGAAAGGTAACTAAGACCTGATTAACTGTTTTATGTTTTGTTTTGTTTTTTAGCTGAAACATAATCCTGGGTTTTTCATCTTTTTCTTCCTAACTAGTGTGAGTGTCTTCACCCTTGCTTCTTTGAACCTATTGTTAAGTAGTTGCTAGAGGTTTTTTTTTTTTTTTTTTTTTATCAGATTATATCGCACCTTGATTGAAACAATGTTTGTTTCTCTTCTCAATGTGATAAAATTCAAACATGTGGCTGGCCAAGACCTACAGAGCTTCCTACCTTTATTTTATACCAGGGTCTCATTCTCAGTAGGCTTTGTATCTTAACTTCCGTTTTGAACATATGGAGTCTGTTCTTGTATGTTTCTTTCTCCAGCCTATGCTGAAGTGCGGCTTTTTGAGTGAGTGTAGTGGGAGAAAGGAGCGTTTAGCTTTATTCTCAGCTTTCATATTCTTCCTTAGCTTCCTCTGCAAGAGGAGACTAAAAACAAATTTCATCCCCTTTCCTTCTAGCAAGCTCACTGCCAGAATGTTCAAGCTCAATGCTTCTCAAGCTGGGCTTATGATATTATTTCCTCAGATAGATGTTTCTTATCTTTTGCTGCACCTTTCTTGCCCCTAAATATCACCTTGCTTTATTGAGTTATCGACAACCAGTAAGTTGTCTTGTTTGGTTTCCCACTGCTCAGCCTCATTAATGTGTACCCTTCGTGATCAAAGAAACCAGTTCCTCTATCATGTTCCCAAGTGCCAGGCACATGTTAGACCTTTAACATATGGAACATAGTAGAAACTGGCTGTAAAAAACTCAGTTCATTTTATAGAATTAAATATCTCTGTGGCTTTGGGAAAATTCCTTAATCTGTTTGAACCCCATTTGTAATGCCCATTTAAGGTCAGTGGATACAATATGCTTCTGAGAGGCTTAATTTTTTTCTTTTTAAATCAGTGGTCACTTTTCTGTTGAATGTGCCAACAGAGTTTATTAATGGCTCATCCTCAGCAACGTTCAAGCTACTTCTTATTGGATTCTACAGCATCAAGATAAATTCTCAAGAGGTGCTAGGGCTGTAATGATAATAACTTGTGCTTTACTATAGTTTCCAGCAATGCAAGTGTGCCTGGTGACATGGAGCTGCCTACAGACGCATTGCTGTGCTGTTGCCAACACAGGGTTCTCATTTCCCCTCTGCTCCCTGGTGTTTCCATTAGCTGTGTAATATAGTTTTTGCCAGCTAAGTGATTAGCATCCAACTGTTCCTGTGTTAATGCTTGTGTTCAGTTCATTAAAAAAAATCCCTGTAAGAATTCTAGCTTCATTTAGAAACCCTTCATAGCTCTGAGAAGACTTCCTAGACATACATTAAAAAAATGGTCCTTTGGCACAGGGTTTTTTTTTTTTTAAGATGGCACTAAGAATGCTTACAATTATGTTTTTTTTGGGGGGGGGATGGAGGGAGGAGTTACATTGAAGTGCAAGTCACTGGTGTTGCTAAGCACGATAGCTACCGAAGCTACAGTTAAATCACATCCAAAGTGAGGGGGAGAAGAAAATTGATTTTACAGATGCCCAGATGAAAGCAGCCACCTTCTATTAGGCAGAAAAAGGCAGTTTAAGATGATCCTGGGGCCAGGGAAGGAAGGGTGGTTTTAGAATACCTCAAAGTAGACACTTGTTAGGAAGACTGATGTGTAGGTGTTCTTGCCATTTTAAATGCACTAGTGAATGGAGGAGAGCATGGGGAGATTATGTCCACACAAGGAAGGTAGAATGTTTGCTTTCATCCTCTTCCCCCACTTCATCATTATTATTATTTAGAATTCATTCACTTTTTATCCTGGTTAGCGCCCCCTCCCTCATCTCCTTCTGGTCTCACCCTCTCTCACTTTTCCCTCCCATCCTTCTTCCCTAGTCCACTGATTAGGGAAAGTCCTTCTCCCCTACTGTCTGGCCCTAGCCTATCAGGTCCCATCAGGACTGCCTGGATTCTCTTCCTATGTGGGCTGACTAGGTCGCCCCACCAGGGAGAAGTGATCAAGGAGCAGGCAATCAAGTTCATGTCAGAGACTGCCTCTTCTTCCCTTATGTAAACTGAGCTGTCTATGGGCTACTCAGGTTTTTGTTGTTGTTGTTGTTGTCTTTGTTGGTCTCTTTGTGTGGCTCCTGTCCCTTCAAGTCCCTCTCTATCCCCCTTCTTTCATAAGACTCCCTGTGCTCTGTCCAAAGTTTGGTTGCAAGTCTCTGCATCTGCTTCGATCTTCTGCTGGGTAGAGTCTTTCAGAGGACATCTGTGGTGGGCTCCCAAGCTGTTCCCTCTCTTCTACTGCTTCTGGTGTCTATCCCGTTTTCACTTCTGAATAAGAAATTAAGCATCATCTCTGGTGTCCTCCTTGTTGTTCAGCTTCTTTAGGTCTGAAGATTTTAGTATGTTTGTCCTATGGCTAATATCCTCTTATAAGTGAGTATATACCAAAAGTGTCTTTCTGGTTCTGGGTTACTTCACTTTTTCTAGTTCCTTCCATTTGCCTGTACATTCCATGATTTCCTTGTTTTTAATAGCTGAGTAGTCATTTTATTGTTAAATGCACCACAATTTCTGCATCCATTTTTCAGTTGAGGGACATCGAGGTTGTTTCCAGATTCTGGCTATTACAAATAAAGCTGCCATAAACATAGTTGACCAAATGTCCTTGTTGTATGGTTGAGCATCTTTTGGATATATGCCCAGGAGCGGTATAGCCGGGTCTTGAGGTAGCAGTATTCCCAGTTTTCTGAGAAATCCCCAGATTGATTTCCAAAGTAATTGTACAAGTTTAATTCCCACCAGCAAGGGAGGAGGGTTCCCCTTTCTTCACATCCTCTACAGCATGTATTGTCACTTGAGTTTTTGATCTTAGTTATTTGGAATCTCAGAGTCATTTTAATTTGCATTTTCCTGATGACTAAGGATGTTGAACATTTCTTTGAGTGTTTCTCTGTCATTCAATATTCTTCTGTTGGGCTACATTGATCTAGCCTCATTACATATTATATGTAGTATATAATTCTCTCAATACATATTATATGCTACCTGTCACTGATTCCATCAGTTTCTTAGTTGAGACTCTATTTAGTAGCACTAAATGTATAAAACATGGTGTTATTCCGAAACCATATTTACAAATTTATCAGTAATTCTCTGTGACTATTAGTACTGATCTCAAGACAAATGTACAGTACTATGTAGGCACCATCATAACATCATATAGAGTATTATTTTTGCCCTAAATTTACCTGTGTAGTTCAGCATTAGATTCTACCCAGTGCACTTCCATATTTGTATATTTTTATCTTTCCAGAAAACTTCCAGGACAGAATTCTGGGCAATAGACTTTGAAAACCCCCCACCTATTTAGTGAGGTTACAGTGAAACCTGGTCTATGATAAATTGTAACCTTGTAGCCCAGTGTTTAGGAACACAGATTTGGAAGCACATTGATCATGGTCACACACTGACTCATTTCTTTGTGTGATTTCCCCTTTGATAATTTGCTTAGCTTCTAGGAGCTCTGTTTTCTTCATCTCTGACTGACAATAATAAGAACAATCACCTTGTGATGTATCAGAGCTGGGACAGCAGTTCTTGCATTCTAGTAGGGATATTGCTAACAGGAAAGTGGCTAAGTATGTGTGGGCGCAGAGAGGTAGCCTTTCAGAAGTCTTTGTATCTTACTCTAAATTTGTTGTGACCCTAAAACTTCTTTTAAAATGGCCCTTAAAAAAGCATCTTGGCGGGTTAATATCAGTGTCACTAAAATAGAAAAATGTTGTGCCAGCAGAAAGAATAACATGTCTTGGAACAGACCCATTTGCTCTGTCTTGGCAGCCAGTAATTGCTTGTAGCCCTTCATCCACATTGGTGTGTCAACTGTTGTTGCTGTTGTACAGGAAGTTCTTGTTTAGGTGACCATATTGTGGAGATTTTCTGCATGCTGATTCTTCCCTGTCATATTTAAAAGTCATTATCTGATAGCAGGTGTCCTGGTGTCCTGGCCCTGAAAGATAATTCCAGTGGTCAGACCTAAATACACACACATATGAGAAACAGTAATTGGACTCAGCTGGTTGTATATATGTGTGTGTATACATATGTATGTGTATGTATATAAATGTGTGTATAATATAACAAATAACTAAAAAACGGTTCTGAATTTGAGAGGGAGTTGGTGGGCATAGGAGAAGTCATAGGAATAGGTAGAAATTATGTAAATATTGTGTTATATAAGAAAACCTTTTAGGTTAAATGCGTGACCAAAATATTCTTTTTAAATTTTTCATTGAGTCTTTATGAATTTCATATTATGTCCCTCAATCCCACTCCTCTCCTTGCCTCTCCACATCTGCTCTCTTCCCTTATAATCTCCCCAAAACAAAACAAAACAAAACAAATAAAAACAAAGAAAATAAATCCCAATCAAAACCTAAACCTAAAAACCAAAACCAAAACATCTTGCCATGGAAGCTGATGTGTGCCATGGTTTCATTCAGTATACCCATCTGCCAATATAGCTTTACTTGTGGATGTTGATTGTAATGAGCCATTGTTCTGGTTCAAGGCCTCTGGCTTCTGCTAGACTATCAATTCTGGATCCTCAGCTGGACTTCTCACTGATATCCTGTTGCCCTGTGCTATTGAGATCACACAGCTTTGGATCCGCAGGACCAGCTTTTTCACGTGCTCCAGCAGTTCATAGATGATGCAAATGTTGGAGTGGGCCAACTCAAAGCCCTGGATCTGGTCAGTCTGCCAGCTTTCCTGTACTCACATCCTTGGGGCTCTTCCCCAGGTAGAGCCCACATCACTAGAGCCAGCTCTACCCAGGTGAGGTGGGGGGCTTCTCTTAAGTGCTACTGCAGGTGAGGGGTAGGGCCAGTTCTTTACAGCCGTAAGAAATCAACATGGCCTCAGGCAGTAGCCCAGAACAAGGATGTCTGCATGGCCTTTGGTGGTAACATGGGCCATGGACATTACACAGACTACCCCCTGCCCCCTGCTGCAGGGGCATGGACCCAGGCATGGTTCTTGGTGGCAGCATGGGCCAGGATCTCAGGTGACAATTCAGGCTAATCACATTAGGTTGTTCCTCACCATCCTTGGGTCTTCAGTTCTGCCTCTCTTTATTGGGTATACACTGTTCTGTTCTCTTTCTTATCCATTTGCCTAGCACTTGCTCATTTTAGTGGCGCCTTGGCCACCTGGGTGTCTTCTGTCCCAACCATGACATGTGGTAGGTGGGGGTCATCGTATATTATTAAAATTATGTATATTAATATATAATAGCATATGTATTATAATATATAATATATTACACATAGCATGTATGATATACATTAGTATATATAGCATATATTATATGTATAGTATAACACATGATGTATACATTATGAGAACCAAAGGAAGTTTAAAATAAACTATCATGGGAAACTAAACTAAAAATTAGAAGAAATCTCAATTATTATTGACACACCCTCAAACATGATCACCAGTGCTCATACATGCTGTACTCCCAGTGCTTAGTGAATTGAAGATTTTCCAAATCTGGTGAACTAGGTGTGACTCGGGTTTTTATTTAAAAGGAACTCCTAAACAAATTGTATTGTTCTTAACTTTAAGTCAGTAATTCTACTGATTGGTTCATTAAGTACATAGTGAGCATCTGTAATGTGCCAGACACTTAAAATTATATCCCAATTAACAACATCCAGTGTCTTGACTTAGGAATCTCACACTCTTCTGAAAAACAAATCAAATATTCAAACAGAAATTCAAATTTCCTAACAAGAAAAACTGGTGTTTCCATGCAAAGCAAGGCTTAGAATGAACAAAGGTGTGCTGAGGAGCCTTCTGAAATAAAGGTGTATTGTTCATGTTGTATTATAATTGTTCATGTTTTATTAAAACATAGTCCTTTTGTCATCCTAGGTTAATGATTCACTATCCTACTGCATAGTTCTAATATCTGAGTACTGCTCAAAGGTGCTGGGAACTTACAGGATAATTTTCAGTTAATATCTGAGATTTTAACATATTTTCATTTTTTTTATCAGAACCAGGTAAAATCATACGGATTTAACAGATACAGAAATGAGAAAAGTGTAGCTTTCTACATCCTTGCAACTTTGCAAACCTCATTTTATATTATGGGAATTTTTTTAAAATTACCTTTTTTTTCTTTTTAAAAAAATTTGGTCAGTGTTTCAATTGTGATTTTGCATTCTTTTAAATGAAGAACTTCCTCCCCTATCCTCTCCTAACTCTTCCCCTTCCCAACGTTTTCTGCTTAAAAACAAAAACAATGGCGGGGGGGAGGGAGGGGAGATCCAAGATGGCTGCCAGGAGAGGACACCTTGTCTGAGGAGTAGGACAGCAGAAACAATGCAGCGGCCAGGAGACTGAACTCTGGGACCTAAACACCAGCATTTGTGATTGCCAGGTGAGCAGAACTCCTACGGTGAGACAATAAAGTGGGAAAACCCTAGGGACACCCAGTTATTCCCCGGAAAAATCTCCGGTGACCAGCGCACAGCTCTGATCTGAATGAGCAGCCGGGCTGGGAGCCCGCAGCCCCAATACCAGACTGGGTCTCACAGCCTCTGGGCCAGACAGAGGAGGAACTGGATACCGTTTTGACTGACCTGCCCACTGCGGGTCCGCCAATAACCACCTCAGTCCGTGTGTGAGTCCACGGGCTGGTCTGAGAAAGATCCGGGTTCTGTCTCAACCGATGGGCATACAGCAGGCACACACCAATCGCGTCCACAGGAAACACCTCAGACTGAGAGGGCCTAGGAGACAGTTCTAACTGGCCTGGGCGCGCAGGTCCACCAGTGACCACCTCAGTCCCTGTGAGTGTCCACGGGCCGGTGTGAGAATGCCTTGGGCACCATTTCAGACAGGTCTGCATACAGCAGATGCACACTGCTCGGCAACGCCTGCAACCAATCCAGACCCACTGTGTGTGCCCCAAATATCATCTCAGACCGTGGTGCACAGCCCCTGGCCCAGAAGGGGGCGCCAAGTCTCCAGTCCAGGGGAGAGGCCTTAGCAGCAAGCCCAGGGCAGGGCGCAAAGCCCCAGCTGACATCTCAAAATGGGACACTCAGCATCTAGCACAGAGTGAGGAGCAAAGCCTGCAGACCAGAAGGGTGACCAGCCTGCAGTGCTCACAGCTTCTAGCACAGAGCATGAAGCCGGGCACACAGAGCCCACAACAGAGTTGAACTGAGACAACAACACACACACTAACAAACCACCAGAACTCCCTGATCTTCTTGAAGACTACTCCTGACACAAGAGATTGACAGTTCCAGTCTGAAGTTCAGGCTTAAA
Source organism: Pachyuromys duprasi (assembly GCA_028658305.1). Classification (NCBI taxonomy): domain Eukaryota; kingdom Metazoa; phylum Chordata; class Mammalia; order Rodentia; family Muridae; genus Pachyuromys; species Pachyuromys duprasi. The sequence goes on along the minus strand of JAQQSO010003865.1, from coordinate 172 downwards.
GCACAAACAGCTCCTTGATTATATATAAACAAATGCCCAGAAATCAATGAAAGAACTCATCCAACAAAAATCAGGACACCATGGCCCCACCAGAAACACCCATAAGCAGTGGAGATTTTAATTCAGCGGAGACACAGGAAAATTATGTTAAACCTATGATTATGCAGATATT
>JAQQSO010003864.1:0-13228 GCA_028658305.1 Pachyuromys duprasi | reverse complement strand
GGGGGTGGTGGAGAAGGCCTTCTCCGAGGATTTGAGTGTTATGGCTCTCTTAACTCAGAGCTATCCCAATGAAACAATTCTTAGATGATACTCAGTGAGGCAGCTTGTGGCGATTTATTAGTGAAGCAGCTTATGTCTATTTCATGGTGAACAAGTATGAACCTTGGAGAGTGGGGTGGAGCTTTGGGGGTTTGTGCATTTTATTGTCTGTGGCTGGAATGCTGGTGATGGACTGTTTGCATCCAGGTGCCTGCTCCATGACTACTAACCTGTGCCTTCTCCAGCCTATTTGCACCAGGGCATTCAAGCTCCAAACAGGGAGTGAGTGATTCTTACTCCTGCAGATGTGTTCAAGTTTGAACACATTACACTTTGCCGGTTTCATGCCAATTTCCCTGGTGGCACTGTCATGTGCCCCACATTCCTTCTACATACATTGGGCCTCAGGAAAAATAGTTCTTGGTTTTGAGAAGGAGCTATGTTCCTTTTCCATATACCAGTTTTAGGGCCCAGAGGAAGCAGCACAAACTACTCAGACACCCATCTCAGTCAGATATAGAAGGTTTATTGAACTGCACATCCCAAGACTAATCATGATCAGGGACACAGGGTAGACTTGGGAGCAAACTGACATTAACCTATTCTTAGGGCAGTCTTTTATGGGAAAACCAAGTGCAGAAGACAAGGGGAGGGAGTAATGCATTGCATATCTTAGATACCTACACAAAATATTATCAGTTAAACTTTAAGTTGATTGGTCCCAAGTGAGGTAAATGAGGCAGTGGTTAGCTCTGACTCAGTTGTCTTTGTTATCTAGACAAGTAGTTCTAGCTAACCTTGAAAGTGTGTCTGGTATCTGGGGGGCAGATGTGATTATGGTTGGGGAATTTCTTGTAACAACAAGGTCGAGTTTCTCATTGAACTGTAATGCCAGGATCATGGGACCTTTAGAGACCACCAGGAGACAACTCGATGCAAGAGCAAGAGAGCTTTATTACGAGAGCTATGGAACTCAGGACCCAAGTCTCACTGACACAGCAGTAGAGAAGTGGGACCCTGAGCCCTGAGTGAGCAGGGTTTTTAAAGGGAAAGACTGTAAGCAGGGGGTTTCCATAACAGCAAGCAGAGGGGTACATGTTTCCATGAGAGAAAGCAGGGGGGTTCATGCCTTTTGATGTTACAGAATTGGGTTAAAGCCATAGGGAAGAGGTGACCGTTTACAATTGCCAGGGAGATTGTCTCTGTATTTTATTAAACATTTATTCTGTGATATTTCCTAGAGGCTGTTGCTTAGAGAAACTAGGTGCACATTTTGTGATATTTCCTGGTATCTGAAATCAGCTCCAGGTCAAGATGGCTCCTTATTTCAAAATGGAATTACCCAGGCTAACTTAAACTTTTCATCCTCCCCCGCCCTTTTTTTTTTTTTTTTTTTTTTTTTTTTTTTTTTTTTGTTAAAAGAGTCCAATCTTGGACTCTTACAGTTCGTGGTCAACTTCAGACTAATAATACTGGGTTCTCATTACCATCAACTGTGTAGTCCCTAGTCTTTGCCCAGTATATCCTAACAACTTACTAAGTAAGCATAATCCAAAAATGATCAAAAGCAAAAGATTCTGCCTTTGAGCTGTTATAATTCTGGCTTTGTACATCCAGTATTGCAATACTAGTTTCTGCTCCAGCTAAGCAGGTCCCCAAAATAATAGCTAATGTCAGGGAGCCCCCTTTGACTTAGCATTTCAGCCTGGAGGTGGGATTTTGGACCGGTGGTCTCTTTTTTCTGAAATTGCTTCAATGCTGACAATAGGACCACTGGCATCAGGGGCTAGGAAGGCTGAAATGCCAGCCAAAGGCTGGGCAACGGGGCAGTGCTTAGAAGCGTCTGATTAGTTGATCCATCGGAGGAGGCAGTGAGCAATCATGTCAGCTTCCAGCAAGTTCAGCTCTCAGCTTGCAGTCTCAACCAGGTAAAAATCTGTTGAGACAAATTCAAACTAGAAACAGAAATTAAAATTTGTCTAATCAATGGAAAAAGTGGGAACTTCCAAAACCAAGGAAATAACTCATCTGGGGTCCTTTTGAGCTATGTCAGATTCAGGTCTCATGACTTTTTGATTCCCTGAAACTCATCTAAATTTTTAGTTTGCAAAAGGAAATATATAAAAAGACTCAGAAAAATAATATATAAATGACTTTTTGTGAATAACAGGTAAAACTGCATCCAATGGAATGAGTGCCAATTCTTCTTAGCTGTTTGTTTTGTAACTTTTATAAGTAATTTAAATGTGTCCATGGTCTGAAACTTTTAACATTTTAACTGTGGGTACAGCTGTTGGTAATCAGCCATCATGCCATTTCTTATATACTGGAAAGTTAGACAAAAATACATTAATGGCTTCAATGCTAAATTCTAAATACTTGAATATTCCTTAGCAAAGTAATTAAATGAGGCAAACCTGTTTGCCCTTTTAAATAAAGGACCTAATACTTATTAATTTTAACTAACTAGTAAATTAACCAAAAAACTAACAATAAATCTAATCATCTGCTCTTTAGCTGCAGGCTACCATTAATTTAGCTTAGCCATCAATGTCATCAGAGACCTGAGAAGGATAAATTATGAGCTAAATAAATGTACTGATCCATGTATCAGTGAAAATGATAGTGACAACTAGTCAGTCTATCACCCTAGGCAGCTGTCCCTGGCTCCTGTGGCCTCGTGGCATCATGAGCAGGGGTGGGCGACCAGGCACAGCAAAGATGGACAATTCTGGCCTTTTCAAACCTATCGGTGAGAAAGAAACAGCATTAAATCATTTATATAGGAACTGGCAACTAGGCATATATTTTTATAATAATTAGCAATAACTTAAATATAACCCTATATAACCGTGGGCTAACATGGAGCTGCAATGAAAAACATAAAAAAAACATTTTGTATTGAAGTAACATCAACTTTTTAAATGAAGAGCAACATATCTTACAGTTCTTTTTCAAATCATGCTTGTAGGTATATAAAAAAAAACAAGGCAAATATGGTTTATACCTTCTATAACATTCTATATACCTTCAGGTTAGGTTTTTCCTAGCTCTGTTCTTTTGATGTAACCAGACCTTTTTCTTTTTCTTTTTTAGATTTATTTATTTATTTATTATTTATACAGCAGGACAGAAGAGGGCACCAGGTCTCATTATAGATGGTTGTGAGCCACCAGGTGGTTGCTGGGAATTGAACTCAGGACCTTTGGGAGAACATCCAGTACTCTTAACCTCTGAGTCATCTCTCCAGCCCCAGACATTTTTCTTGATTTTCAGACAATATAAAAATTTCCATCAAGAACCCTTTTTATTATTTTATCATTCTGACATAATGCATTATAAAAACTGCAATTTTCTTAATTGGCTCAAATAGTATGGCTTGGTTTTATTTGGTAAAATTGACAAAATAAATACCAAAGTCTTCTTTCCTTCCCCAAAGGATTGAGAAACTGTTTCAAGTTTCCTGTTAGAATGCCCATGGTCACTGTCTAAAATGCCTAATAAACTTTAAAATGTTTTATAGCCATAAACATATTTTTAAACCTGTTTTACAATATTAAAGTACCCTTTTAAGGAATTAAATCACAAAATATAACCATAATTTTAAAAGTCAAAACCAAATCTTATCAATGCAAATAATTCAGTACTTTTAAAATCCATACCAAGTGAATTTTATTAATGTTGGTTGCCAGCAAGAAAAATTCTTATATACAAACATATGGAGGTGCAGTTTTAATATTTTATATAAACAGAGTTTCAAACCTTATTATTTTTATAAACCTGGTTTTTAAAACAGGACAGAAATTATGTAAAGACTTAATACATTTAATAATCAATAATCAGACATCAAGATATATAGAACATAGTAAACTTATATATTCAAAATAAACAGACAAAACTATAAAACTCATTTTTACTCTCATTAGCTCTAATTTGAACAGAAGAACAGCTTGCTATCTGTTGAATCCAATTTTTATGACCACAGAGGCTTGCAGCTCTCTTACCTGAGAAGCTGCTGTTGCCCCTTTAGGAGCTGTCTGCCTGCACAGAAGCCTTAAACCTTTCCCAAACCTGCTTTATCCACTTCAGCAGTAGCATCAGTCTTAAGGTTGCGTACTACAGGGGCTGGCATTCCATATATAATCTTAAAGGGAGGTAACCCTAGCTGGTAAAGGAAATTCCTAACCTTATAAAGGGCAAAGGGGAGGAACATCACCTAGTCAGTGCCAGTCTCCAAGGTCAATTTAGTTAAGGTCTTTTTTTAATGTTTTGTTTATTTTCTCTATCTGTCCTGAACTTTGGGGCTTATATCTCCAATGTGCCCCCAATAAACTTCGCTACATTCTGACTTACCTTCGACATAAATGCTGGTCCCGGTTTAAAGTCTGAATTTCTTTTTTTTTTTTTTTAATGTCTGGAGCAGACTGGTTAATGAAAGCCAAAGCAACTGTACCTGTTCTTTCAAGGAAGGCAGGTGGACTTTCCGTTCCCTGTCTGACATCAGACACCTTGGCCAAATTAGCGAGCTGTCTTCAAGCCGCCTTGAGACCTGCAAACAGAGCCTGGCAGTAGACTAGGAGACACTCCTTACCTTAAACCATGTTGTAATCCCAATTGGGCCTCTTATAGGGAAACTAGTCATCAATATGTGCTTAATCTGCAGTTGGAACTCCTGCAGTGTCAGGGACATTTTTGCCCACTTCTGAAATAATACATTCATTCTCCTTGATGGCAGACAAAACTTTTAAAAGCTGCTGACAATTGTCCCAGGTGGGCTGGTGGGTAAAAAGAACAGTTTCAAAGAGAACTTGGCATTCTGAGTTCTCCAGTTATCTGGTTCCCCAGAGGGAGAGGCTTCCCAGAGGCTCTGGTGCTAGGCCAGATGGTGGCTCCAACCTGGATAAAGGAGCTGGAGCCAGCTGAGAAGTGGGAGGAGGTCTGTATGGAGGGAGCAGAAGAACATCTCCATCCTGCAAAACAAAGGGGGCGGGGCAAGGGGCCCAAGGCTCTGGCCTCTGGCTTCGGAGAGCCTGGGGAAGGAGGGTTGTTAGTGGGGGTCAGAAAGGGTTTAATCCATGAAGGTGGATGAATCACTAGATCCTTCCAAACTACAATATAGGGCACTTGGTCTGGGTGCCCACACGCTTTCTGAAAGATTCTATTTCCTACCACAAGGACAGTGGGAAGGTGGAAAGTTCGTTCTGGTGACCAGCCCACATTGAAGGCTGGCCATTCTGAACTGCAAAAAAATCATCATTTTTCTTTTCTTCACATCAACTGAAAGACCGTGAGCTCTAGTTGTAACTTCTCTAAAATGAGTCAGAATGAAGTCAAGGGGTCTGTCCCATACGTCAGTCAGTCTTTTCGTCAAAAAGAAACCAGAAAATGAAACGGACAATGTCAACAAACAGTAAATCACATAGAGATGGAGCCAGCTGTCTCAGGCAAAAGCGAAGCTAAAGACAGTAAATCACAGCCTAAAGCTGTGACAAAACTGAAATCACAGAAATGAAAAGAGTTGCAGCTTCAAACAGAAATAGAACCAAGCAAATCAGACGGCAAACAATTAATCACAGGAATGAAACAGTAACTCCCGGCCCAACACCAAGCAAGAGACAATTAATCACACACAGAGACAAAGTAAAACCAAACCCCTGGATTTCCCCAGACTTCTCTGCCACAGAAGTTACAGAAAGACTAAAACTAATCCCCATTCCAGCTTCCCTGCCACAGAAATTCTGGAGACTTTAAAACTGATTCCATTCCGGCTTCCCTGCCACGGAAGTATCGGATGGGCAAAAACCTGATCCTGAATCCAGATTCCCTACCACAGAAGTACCGGATGGACAAAAACCTGAGGAGAGGACAGACGTCTCTGATGCCCCCTCGGGCAGTGGCTATCTTGGACGTCTCCCAAAGCTGTATTCTGCCCCCTGACTGAAGGTTAACCAAAACCATATAACAAAAAACTTAAGACAGACAACACAAAACATTACCTGAGGGACTAAGCTCTTTGGGTTGGGGTCCTAGAGGTCTTGAGACATCCCAGGCAGATGAGCCCCCAAATGTAATGCCAGGATCACGGGACCCTTAGAGACCACCAGGAGACAACTTGATACAAGAGCAAGAGAGCTTTATTACGAGAGCTATGGAACTCAGGACCCAAGTCTCACTGACACAGCAGTAGAGAAGTGGGACCCTGAGCCTTGAGTGAGCAGGGTTTTTAAAGGGAAAGACTGTAAGCAGGGGGTTTCCATAACAGCAAGCAGAGGGGTACATGTTTCCATGAGAGAAAGCAGGAGGGTTCATGCCTTTTGACATTACAGAATTGGGTTAAAGCCATAGGGGAGAGGTGACCGTTTACAATTGCCAGGGAGATTGTCTCTATATTTTATCAAACATTTATCTTGTGATATTTCCTAGAGGCTGTTGCTTAGAGAGCTAACTTTGTTTTCTGCTAGGTGCACATTTTGTGATATTTCCTGGTATCTGAATTCAGCTCCCAGTCAAGATGGCTCCTTATTTCAAAATGGAGTCACCCAGGCTAACTTAAACTCTTCAGAACATAGTTTATGGTCAACCTGATCTTGTTTTGTTTTTGTTTATTTGAGACAGGGTTTTTCTGTGTAGTTTGGCTGTCCTGGACTGCCTAGACCTGGCTGGTCTAGAACTCTAGAGATCCACCTGCCTCTGCCTCCCTGAGTGCTGGGATTACAGGCATGTACCACCATGCCAGACTGTCAAAATGACCTTGTACAGATATTTTTTCTTCCTTCAGCAACAGTCTGAGATTGAAGAGTAAGTTAGCCTTGGTGACTCCATTTTGAAATAAGGAGCCATCTTCACCGGGAGCTGAACTCAGGTACCAGGAAATATCACAGAATGTGCACCTGGCAGAAAACAAAGTTAGCTCTCCTAGCAATGGCCTCTAGGAAATATCATAGAATAAATGTTTAGTAAAAAATAGAGACAAAAATGGCTGTGGTTATGCCGAAAGGAACAGCCTCAACAACCAGGGCCTCAGGAAAGCCTTGGACCAGCCAAGTCCTCAACAAGTAGAATGAACAGGCTACAAAAGCTAAAAGATTCTGTTTCTGAGCCCTGGGTTTCAGTTACTCATTCGCTCTGCTACAGTCACTCATACCTTATCAATACCTAAAGATGAAATATTTCGCTGGGTGTAATCCTAGCACTCAAGAGGCAGAGATCGGAAAATGCCTCCAGTTTGAGGACAGTTGAGGCAACGTAGTCAGACCACATTTCAATCAATCAATCAATCAATCAACCAGCCAACCGATCCACCAATCAGTTTTATTTAAAAAAAGAAAAAGTCAAATTAGGCTAAATAACTGCTAAGATTTACCAATAGGTAGATTAATTTAGATTCTTACTTAGCACAAGTTTGCCTGTGCTTTCCTTTAGTTTTCAGGGATCTGTACTTTTAGAACCTCAGATTCTAAATGAAATCCTATTTTATTTTTAATTTTTAACCTTAAGTTTTGCTTTATGTATCTGGGTGTTTTGCCTGCATATATGCATATGTGTCTGTAGTGCCCATGGAGGACAGAAGGGGGCATTAGATTCCGTGGACCTGGACTTAGATGGTTGTAGCCACCATATAGGTGCTAAGGATGACATCTAGGCCCTCTGGAAGAGCAGCTGGTACTCTTATCTGCTCACTCATCTCTCCAATCTCTGGTTTTCAGCTTAAATTTTATATTTATTTATTTGCATGTGCTTCTATGTATCTGAGTATGCTGCAGGAGCCCGCTGGCAGACAGTTCTTTATTCGAGAGTGAGGATTGAAATTAATAAACCAACATACTATACATGGGATCTTTCCGAGAGGGCTTCCAGTAGAAAACTAGTTACACATTTATTCCAAGAATCCCTTTTTAAATCAGAACAAAATCATCTCAGTACAACGAATGAATTCACAGAGAAGTCAAACTTCTTTACCTTGACAACCTGTCTGTGTGATTCTCGTACAAACAAAAGGTGTGAACTTGAGAAGACATCCCACCTGCTGTCTCAAACAAAAGGGGGTCGACTTGGCAGTTTATCACCGATTCCAGGTGAAGGCCAGGGTGAAAACACGTCTTTCCCGTGAGGTAAGGAGCAGAGCAGCCTGGCAGGCCAGTGGCTCCCTCAGTATGCACATGCAACAGTGTGTATATGTAGGTCAGAGGACAACTTGAGAAGTCACTTCTTTCCTTCCTCCTTGTTGTTCCTGGGCATCAAGCGCTCTTCGGCAGGCTTGGCAGCAAGTACGTTTGCATGCTGGGCCATCCTGCCAGCCCCTCAGTTATGCTCATGGTTGTTTCGTTTTGTTTTGTTTGATACATGTAGGGTATCTGTATGCACTCCAGACTGGCCTTGAACTCTTAGATCCTCCTTCCTCAGCTCTCTATATGCTGGGATTACAGGTGAGAGCTACTCTACTCTGATCCTCAATTATGCTTTTAATGGTGGCTTGTATGGTGGTCTGAGTAAGAATGATCCCCATAGGCTCATATATTTGACTATTCCCCATCAGGGAGTGGAATTTTTTAAAGGGTTATAAGAACTAGGGGTGTGGCCTTATTTGAGGAAGTATGTTACTTGGAGTGGGCTTTGAGGTTTCAGAAGCCCATGCCAGACCTAGTCTCCGCCTCCCTTTCTCCTGTGGCTCACGACATAGAACTCTGAGCTCCTTCTGCAGCACCATGTCTACCTGCACGCTGCCATGCTTCCTGCCATGATCATGGACTAAACCTTTGTCACTGTAAGCCAGCCTCAATTAAAAACTTTCCCTTGCGAGAGTGGTGTGGTCTTTTCACAGCAATGGAACAATGACTAAGAGAGGTTGTAAGTTTAATATTTCCACAACCAGGGGGGATAGCTCCTCATGGAAGGAAGGTGAATGCCACTATTTCCACGAAATGGAAAAGTCTTAATAAAGAGGGATGCTGTTTATTTTCATTTACACACTCCTGAAAGATGCTGTGGTAACAGCCGATGAGAGCTGCATAGCAAGGAGCATGTTCTCATGTTATTTTTACATAACATATTTCCAGCAGCTACCATGTATATATATATATATATAAAGTTTTGCATTCTCTATTGTGTATGTCTGTGTGTGTGCATGCACACTTGGAAGTGAGAGGACAGTTCCAGGAGTTAGTCTCTCCTGTTAGCAGACTTTGGTTGTCAGGCTTCTCTGCAGGTGCCTCTTCCCATTGAGCAACCTCACCAGACCCAGACTCCATGTTTAGTTGTCTGGAATCCCTGATCCCAGTCGCTTACTCAGTCTTTTTCTCTCGCTCTTCCTTCCCCATCTCTTGTGTATATATTCCTGCATATGTCTGCATGTGGAAGCCAGACATCAAGCCTTGGGAATTGTTCCTCAGCACAACTTTCCACTTGGTTTCTCTTTTGAGACAGGGTCTCTCAATGAGACCTAGAACTTACAGATTAGGCATGGCTGAGTGGCCAGAAAGCCCGGAAGGTCCTAACTCCATCTCCTGACTCTAGGATTACAAGCGTGTGCCACCATACCTGGCTTTTCACGTGGGCTCTGGGCCTCAAACGTGGATCCTTGTGATTGTGTGGCATTTTATGGATTGAAGTGTCTCTCCAGCAACCCGCCCCCCACCTCTCGTCCCCACCCCCCACCAGCCTTATTGAGACAGTCTCCTTTGTATCCCTGCCTGGCCCGCAACTTCTGTGGACACCAGGCTGGCGTCAGAGTCACAGAGGTCTCTTCCCTGAGTACTCTTCTTCTGAGTACTGGGTGACATCAAAGGTCTGTGCTAGCATGCTAGGACCCTTTTAAAACATTTTTTAAATAAAGGACATTTCATACACAGTTGATTAACTCATTGGCTACTGGAGATCAATTTAACTTTCAGCCCCCTCTCTTACCTAAAATTAGGTTTCCATAACTCTAATTAGGCTTTGGTCATTCTGATGATTTCTAGTCATGCTGGGAGTATCTGAGTGCCCCAGTCTGCCACTTCTAGGTTCCAAAGGTTTTGGAAACAGCTAAAGATTCCATTGTGTCACAGTAAGGTGCAGTTATGAATTTTGTGATTCCTGGCAAATTGCTTAAGTCTGGTATTTCTCTGTCTCCACCCAAGAAATAGTAGTTGCAGTATTGCTTCTTCCTGCCAAGTTGTAGGTTAATAGAATGGCACCCGGAAACAGTGCCAATGGAAGAGCTTGCCTTGCAGGGGTTGTTGTTAGGACTTGAGCATTTGAATCTGGGTCTTTTGCCCCTTCTTTCCTCCCTCCCTCCCTCCCTCTCTCTCTTCTTTCTGTTTCTTCCTTCTTCTCTCCCTCCTTCCCTCTTTCTTCCTTTTCTTCCTTCCTTTCTTTTTTCCCTCCTTCCTTCCTCTCTTTCTTCCTTCTTTCTCTCTCTCCTCTCTCTCTCCTCTCTCTCTCCCCATGTATTACCCTGGTTGTTTTGGAATTCACTCTGTAGACGAGGTTGGCCTCACACTCACAGAGATCCACCTGCCTCTGTCTCCTGAATGCTGGATTAAAGGTATTTATCACTATAGCCTTGTTTTTGTTTTTATTTTATTTTTCCTGCTTTTAGTAATTTTGTAGGGAACTTTTCTTTTTCTGTTTTCAGTGCTGGGAATGTTATTTGGGGCTTTGTGCATGTTAGGTCATGTCGTGGGCTGCTTTTGGCGGCTGTTTGTCATTCAAGTCTCAGCATGGAAGACAGGCTTTTTCCAGGCCTTCCCTTGGAGACAGGGAAGGATTTGCAAGTCCATTCGCCTTTTGTTTAGTGACAGCAGGTGGGAGAGCTTGTTTGAAATCTCAACTCTGCCTCACTTCCTTGTAAAATTAACCCATTGTGTAAGCTGTTTGTTTAAATAAAGAAGGCTGGCTGGCCTCGTGGCTTTTCGGGTACAGAGCGCATTGGCACCATAGCAAGCGGCCAGAAGCCTCTCGGAACATAATATGTGTAGTGTACATTATTAATTTCAATCCTCACTCCCAACTCAGAACCCCGTTCTGCTCTGCTGGCGGGCTCCGGCAAGGTCAGCACTCTGCTATTGGAGGAACCGTGTTTGAGGTTGCAGTCCTCCCAGTCCAGATAGCCATTCTGAGCTCAGTGTTAGGGTGTGGACTCCCTCTTTTCAGCAGAGCCTCTTGCTCTCTGCCTGACTTCATCTGGAGAGTGTCTTTAGACACAGGTGTCCATAGCCTCATTTGATATATGGCCTCTGACAGGGCTCTCTGCTAGCTCTACCCTCCCTGTGCCTATAGGATAATTAGGTACTGTGTTTCCATTCATATGATAGGACCAGGCAGTATAATGCAAATCAAGCATCCTTGAAGTCCCTAGTTCCTATCAATTATATAAACCTATCCTTGGGGGCCCCACCCACTCCCCAAGGGTATATAACCTTTGTTCTCTGGAATTAAAGTTGAACCAGCTCAGAAGTGGTTCCTGGGGTGTGTGATCCCTGTATGTGCTCACTGGCCTTTCCAGGCATGCTTCTCATCTCGTGCCCTTCCTGACTTCATGGGCTGCTGGAGGACAGCCCCCAGACAAAAAGAGAACAGCACTCTACCGTAAGTTTCACCTCTAGCTCTGTTTTTACTTTTTTGAGTCGGGGAGGGGGGTGTGTTGTAGCTAAAGCTTGACTTCAATATACAATAGTCATGTTGCCTCTTCCCTTCACATGCCAGGGTCACATGTGTGTTTCTTTGCCTGGCTCGGTACCTGAGACCTTACTAAAACAGAATGCCATTCATAGTCCTTACTTGTGAATGCAGATAGTAGGCATATGCTGAACTACGAAGCATCAGAGGTGAAGGAAGGGTTCTGTGGAACAATGACACTTAGGCAGATGGCTAAAAGAGAATTGAAGTTAAGTTGGGGAAGAGTAAAAGGTAAGAATCACTACTAGCTAAACAGGTTTGTAAAGGTCTTATGACAGAGGGGTCAGAAGAATAGATAACTATTGTGTGAGAAGCCTAAGAAGGCCACAGTGAGTAGAGTGAGGGGACTATGTTACAAAGAAAGATGTCAGGAAATGAGTGTGGCTAGAACGTGAGTTGCCTTGGAATCTATGGAAAAGCATTGTACCCCAAGAGACAGGTCATCTGCACCTTCAAAAATAAGATGTGTCCTTTGCAGAAAAACTTCTTGTGTTAGGAAAAAAAAAATCAAACTGAAGAGATAGTTCAGTGGTTAAGAACCCTTGCTGTTGTAGCAGAGCACCTGAGTTTGGTGGCCAGCACTCACACTGGGCACCTCACTAACACCTGTTACATTTCCTAGGGAACCCAGACTCCTTTTTGGTCTCACCACATCCTTTTCTGGCTCTGGAGGGCACCACCACACATAATTAAAAATTAAAAAAGTAATTTTACAACTAGTACTTTTTTTTTTTCCTTTTGTAGACAGTATCTCACACAGGTATAGCCATAGCTGGCATTTAATCAGAGCAATTTTTGGCCTCTCCAAGTGTGCCAACAAGCCCAGTTGTACTTCTGGTACTTTGATCACAGGATGGAATTAGAGGCCACCCTGGGCATTTTGGCACATACCTTTAATCACAGCACTTGGGAGACTGAGGTAGGCAGATTTTTCTGAAATCAAGGCCTGGTCTACATAAGAGTTCCAGTCTAGCGCAGGACACGGTGAGATCCTGTCTTAAAAGGAAATAAACAGACAAACACAGGTCAGACTTGGTGGTATTCTCTTGTAATCCCAACATTTAGAAGGCAGAGGCATTTAGATTACTTTAAATTCGAAGTCAGCCTAGTAAGTTTTAGGCCAGCTACATCGGGAAACACTGTCCCAAATAAGAACAGAACTTTTTTTTTTTTTTTTTCCTTTTTTAAGAGTGTGCAATTCGGGGCAGGGATTTAGCTCAGTGGTATAGCAAGCGCAAGGCCCTGGGTTCAGTCCTCAGCTCTGGGGGAGGGGAGCAGGGAGAAGTGTGCAATTCAAAATAGTGTGCAGTCCTTGAACTGCCATTAAAAAACAAAGTCCCCTACGCATGTTTTGGTCCCTTCCTCACGAAAAGCCTCTGTCCTGGGCCGGAAGTGCAAACCTGCGACGGGCTCCGCCGGGCTTCTCGCTTCCGGCGCCGTAGGGCTCCAGGCGGGCGCGGCCGGCACGGAGAGGCGTGCGCCCCCGGGCGGCGGGTCCGCGCGTAGCCCTGAGAGACGCGCGCGCCGACGC
>JAQQSO010003863.1:0-13229 GCA_028658305.1 Pachyuromys duprasi | reverse complement strand
ATTTCTGGGTCTTCTATTCGGTTCCACTGATCCACAATTCTGTTATTATGCCAATACCATGCAGTTTTTATTACTATTGCTCTGTAGTACAGCTTGAGGTCGGGGATGGAGATACCTCCAGATGATCTATTGTTGTAGAGGATTGTTTTGGAGATTCTGGGTTTTTTGTTTCTCGGATTGTTTTTTATCTGCCTTTTTGTTAGTTTGGCTAAGGGCTTGTCTATTTTGTTGATTTTCTCAAAGAACCAGCTCTTGGTTTCATTGATTTTTGAACAGTTTTATTTGTTTCTAATTGATTGATTTCTGCCTTTAGTTTGATTATTTCCAGCCATCTGCTCCTCTTGGGTGTATCTGCTTCTTCTTTTTTTTTTTTTTCCCCTAGGGCTTTCAGTTGGGCCATTAAGTTGCTTGTATGAGATGTTTCAAATTTCTTCTTGAAGGCACACAGTGCTATGAACTTTCCTCTTATCACTGCCTTCATTATGTCCCATAGGTTTGGGTATGTTGTGCTTTCATTTTCATTGAATTCTAGGAAGTCTTTAATTTCTTTCTTAATTTCTTCCCTAACCAAGCTGTCCTTCAGTAGACAGTTGTTCAGTTTCCATGTATGTGTAGGCTTTTTGCTGTTTCTGTTGTTGTTGAGGTTCATCTTTAGACCATGATGGTCAGATAGGATACAAGGGATTATTCCAATCTTTTTGTATCTGCTGAGGCTTGCTTTGGACCAACCATATGGTCTATTTTGGAGAAGGTTCTGTGAGGTGCTGAAAAGAAGGTAAATTCTTTTGATTTTGGATGAAAAGTTTTGTAGACATCTATTAGGTCCGTTTAACTTAGGGTCTCTGTGAGTGCCCTTGTTTCCCTGTTTTGCTTCTGACTGGATGATCTGTCCCTTGGTAAGAGTGGAGTGGTGACGTCTCCCCCTATTAAGGTGTTGGGATCAATGTGAGATTTCAGCTTTACTAATGTTTCATTTACAAATGTAGGTGGTCTTGTATTTGGGGCAAAGATGTTCAAAATTGTGATGTCCTCCTGTTGGAGTTTTCCTTTGATGGAAAGGAAGTGCCTCTAGTCATCTTTTTGATTAGTTTTGGTTGAATGTCTATTTTATTAGATACTAGGATTGCTACCCCAGCTTGTTTTCTTTGCCATTTGCTTGAAACACATTTTTCCAGCCCTTTACTGTGATGTAGTGTTTATCTTTGTTGCATAGGTGTGTTTCTTGAATGCAGCAGAGTGTTGATCTTGTTTCTGCAACCATTCTGTTACTCTGTGTCTTTTTATTAGAGAGTTGTGTCCATTGATGTTGATAGATAATAGTGACCAATGACTGTTAGTTCCTTTTATTGTGGAGTTGGTGGTTTTACTATGATTCATTGCTTTTTTTTTCCCCTTTTTTTTGGGAAGTTATCTGTATCCTATATTTTCTTTGGTGTAGTTGTTTTCATTGGATTGAAGTTTTCCTTCTAGTATCTTCTGTAGAGCTGGGTTGCTATGTAGTATTGCTTAAATTTTGTTTTGTCATGGAATATTTTGTTTTCTTCATTTGTGTTGATTGAAAGCTTTGCTAGGTATAGTAGTCTGGGTTGGCATCTGTGTTCCCTTAAAGACTACATGACCTCTGTCCAGGCCCTTCTGGCTTTCATAGTTTCTGATGAGAAGTCTGGTGTGATTATGATTGGTCGACCTTCATATGTTACCTGACCCTTTTCCCTTGCTGTCTTTAATATTTTTTCTTTGTTTCGTAGGTTTAGTGTTTTGACTATGATGTGATGAGAGGTATTTCTTTTCTGGTCTAGTCTATTTGGTGTTCTGAAGTCTTCTTGTATGTTTATGGACATTACTTTCTTTAAGTTGGGAACATTTTTTTCTATGATTTTCTTAAAAATATTTTCCGGTCCTTGGAGCCTGGAGTCTTCTTTTTCATCTATTCCTATTATTCTTAGATTTTGTCTTTTCTTGGCTTCCTTGATTTCTTGGATGTTTTGTGTTTGGGACTTTTCTGATTTTATTTTTTTCTTTGAGTAAGGAATCCATTTCAGCAAGTGTATCTTCAGCTCCCAAGATTCTCTCTTCCATTTCTTGTATTCTATTGGTGATGCTTATCTTTGTGGTTCCTGATCTTTTCTCTAAGTTCTCCAGTTCCAGGTTTTTCTCTGTTTGGGTTTTCTTTATAGATTCTAATTCTCTTTTCATGCTTTGCACCATTTCCTTCATCTGATTGAAGGTGGGTCCTATTTTTGTATTCATTTCTTCTCTATATGTTTCTAATTGTTCCTCTATGTGGGCCATTATATTCCTTTGAATTTCTTTGAGAGCTCTGTTCATTTCCTCTTTTTGTTCCTGTAGTAACTGGATAATGATAGCTTTTAATTCATTTTCCTGTGTTTCTGCTGAATTAAAATATCCATTAGTTTTCAGTGTTGCTGGTGGGGCAACGTGTCCTGATTTTTGTTGGGTGAGTTCTTACGTAGACCTTTGACCATTGCTTATATATATGTAATCTTCGCTGTTTGTTCCTCAAGTCTGAACTTTGGACTGGAACCTTCTTACTCTGGTGTCTGTAGAATTCTTCAGGAAGATCAGGGAGGACCAGCAGTTTGAGAGTGTTTGTTGTTGCTTCAGTTGTTCCTGAGGGAGAAAAAGCCGCTGGTGCAGAATCATAAGAGTGCTTGTGTGTGTGTGTGTGTCCATGCACGCAGGGATGGGAGTGCAAGGAGTTTGTCTTGAAGGGGAGTGCTAGGGTATGTAGCTGCTTGGGATATATGGGTTGGGAGCAAGCGCAGGAGGGGATGTGGATGCTAGCGCTGTTAGCAAGTGCAGATTGCAGTCGTAATGTGCCTGCACAGGTTTCCTGAGTACCTGGTGGTCTACAGTCTGTGGAGAAGTCAGCAGGCTGGACTCTGAGGTCTTGGGCTGATGCTGTGGGCAGGACATGTATTTAGTTGTGGACTCTCTGAGCCCGGCCCTGAGTTCTGTGTTGAAAGCTGTAAGCCTGGCAGGCTCACTCTGCTCCTGAGTTGGGAAGTGCTTTCTGCTTCCTCAGCAGCTACCCCCTCAGACAAGGCTGAGGGGAATGCCAGAGATCTGTGCTTGGAGTGTGCAGCACTGTGCTCCTTGTAAGTTGCTGTGTGCACTGTGGGCTGCCTCCTCTGCTTCAACTGGTTGGGGTGTCTCCGCTCCTGACTTTTCTGCTGGCTGAGGTATCTCCCGTGCTTCCTCTGCTGCAGGCTTGGCTATATCTGCTGCTTCTTCAGCCCGTTATGGGGAAGTGCCCCAGAATCGATTCCCCAGGAGAAGTCCATGGAGACGTCCAAGATTGTCCTGTGTCCTATTGGACTCAGATCAGGTTTTGTCCCCCTTCTCCCCGGGCTCCTCGAATGGTTGTGGAAAGGTTGTTTTGGGTTCCACAGCCCCATGATTCACCAATTCGGAATCCTTCCCTGTGGGGTTTTCTCCTGACAGGGAAACCCAGGCCCTAGTGCTCTGGGTTGCACAGATCTGTCTGTGATGGGTAGTTGGTGTGCAGCAGGTCTCTGGGCTGGTAGTGTGAGCACCTGTGATCTAGGGGACTTTTTCAAGGGAGATCCTGGTATCCTAACTCAGTCCCTCTTTACTTCCTTCCCTGTGGGTTTTTCTCTCGACTGGGATTCCCAGTCTCTGGTGTTTTTTGTGGCCACTGTTCAGCCTGGGAAGATGATCAGGACATGCAGGCATGTGGCTCTGGTATGGCAACTGAGTGCCTGTGTGACTGGGGATCTCTTCGGGTTCTGGCTTGGTGTCCTGGGAATGGACCAGGCTGGTTCCCACATCTTAGGGCTTCCTCTCACTTGGAAAACAGGATCACTGTTGTTTAGGGCCCAGAGTTCAGGGCCTTGGTCGCTGTACTGAAAATGTTGTTCTGCAGCTCAGAAGCAGCGTCCTCCTGGCACCACCATCTTGTCCCGCCACCCTAATGTACAGTTATTATAATGTAATACTATATAAATACTCCACTACCCTAAAGCCATTCTGTGTTTTCTTTGTCCATCTGTCCCTTTCAGATTCTACCAACAACTGGCTTTTAAGAACCACTCTATTGTTGTTATTTTTCCAGAGTGTTACATCACTGGAATCACATTGTATATATTCTTCAGATGGGATTCTTCCATTTGGTAGTATTCATTAAAGGCTTTCCCATGTCTTTCATGTCTTTAGAGCTCATTTTAATCCAGAGCTGGATTACCCTCTACTGCCTGGATGCACCACCAGGAAGTCATACATTCATTCAATGAGGTACAACTTGATTGCTTCCAAGTTTTGATAACAATGTCTGCCATGATATCCATTGTATTGAATAGATTTTTTAAAACTTGACATAAACTAAACTAAATCATTTACAAGAAGGGAACCTCAAATTGGAAATGCCTTCAAAGGATTTGGCTGTAGACAAGCCTGAAGGGCATTTTTAAAGTTACTGAATGATGTGAAAGAGCCCAGATCATTGTGGGTGGTAATATATCTGCTGTGGTAGTTCTGGATTCCATAAAAAATCAGGTTGAGCAAGCCGAAAGGAACAGTGTAGTAAGAAGTACTTCTCCATGGCCTCTGCATCAGCTTGTACCTCCAGCTTTCTGCCCTGTTTGAGCTTCTGACATGACTTCATTCAATGATGAACAGTAATGTAAAAGCATAAGCCAAATAGACCCTTTGTTCCTTAAGTTGCCTTTGTCTTGGTGTTTCATAACAACAGGATTTACTCAAACTAAGACACCTGTCTACAAATGTTTATGTAGACCAGTTTATGTCAATTCCTTCAATAAATTAACAAGATTGCTGCATTGTATGGGAGTATTGAAATATTATAAGAATACAAAGTTTCTACATCATTTTATATTATTTTTGGCAATGAATAAACGTGTTCTGTGCCACAAGTTCACAGGCATCATGTTCTAAGATTTCGAGGGTTGGCCACACTCAGATGTATAGTTGTATCTTATTACTGTTTCCATTTGTGGTTCTTGGTGATAGATGACTCAGAGAGTCTTTCCATGTGCTGTGTGTTATCTCTATGTTTGCTTTTGTGTTCATTAAGCTCTTTAGATAATTTTTAAATGTAGCTGTTTTCTTACTTTTGTCTATAATTCTTTTTATAAAACTCTGTCTGGTTTCATTTTTGTGACCATGATAAACTATCTTGAAAAAGAGGAACTTAAGGGAGAAAGGGCTTAGTTTAGTTCACAGTTCCTGGTTATAGTGATCACTGCAGGAATTCAAGGCAGTAGAAATTTAAACAACTGGTTATATAACACAATACCCAAGACAAGTGTTCTAGTTTGCTTTCTGTTCCTGTGATAAACATCATGACCAAATCCAACTTGGAGAGGAACAGGTTCATTTGGCTTACAGGCTATAGTCTATTGTTGAGAGAATCCAAGCACAGATTTCTCTAGGAACATGAAGGAAAGAACTAAAGCTGAGACCACAGAGGGATGTTGCTTATTGGTTTTGCCAGATACATTTCATTTATATCCCAAGCCCACTTGCCCAGGGATGGTACCATCAACAATGGTCTGAGCTTTCCTCCATCAATTAGCAGTCCAGAAAATGCCCCCACAGACATTCTCACAGACCAATATGAGGGAGACTTTATTTATGAGGATGCCTTCTTTCTGGGTATGCATTGGTTTGGGTTAAGTTGATAAATGAAGCTAATGATAGCAAGGATAAAAATGTTGTTATGCTTACTACTCAGCTTGCATTCTCTACTCTTGTTCATGAAGATCAATGATATTTGAAGTTTGATAAAGCAAGATCATAATTGATACTCAGGAAGCCAACAAAGGAGATTGTGACCCAATTCACTTAACAATAATCTTCATGGGCAAGACAGAAGAAATAGCTCAGTGATTAAGAGCACTTGCTGTTCTTACAGAGGACTCAAGATCAGTCCCAAGTAGCAGGGCAGGTTATCTTACAACTACCTGAAAATTCAGAAAGAAGGGGAAGATAGAAAAATCTAGAGGAGACAAAGAGCTCTGGAAAGAGACCAACAAAAAAATACTGAGCCCTGGGGACCCGAAAGAGAATGATACCCCAGCCAAAGACAATGCATGAAGAGGGCCTAAAACCCCAGCTCAGATGTAGTCTGTAGACTCAGTCTCCAAGTGGAGTCCCTAGTAAGGGGAGCAGGGGGTTTCTCTGTCAATTAACCCATTGGCAGGTTCTCTGATCATCTCCCCCCTGTAGAGTGCAGCCTTGCCAGGACACAAAGGAAGACATTGCAGCCAGTCCTTATGAGACCTGATAGGCTAGGGTCAGATAGAAAGGGAGGAAGCCCCCGCTCATCAGTGGACTAGGGGAGAGGCTCAAGGGAGAAAAGGGAGGGAGGGTGGGATTGGGAGCAGACAAGGGAGGGGGAAACAGCTGGGATACAGATTGAATAAATTGTAACAAATGATAATAAAATAAAAAAATAAAAATTTCAGCTCCAAGGAATAAAATGTCTTTTTCCTTGCCTCCATAGGCATCTATACACATATGCACATATACATAGATACACACAGTTATGCATATAAAAATCCATGAAAGTAAATTACAACAAAGTATTTGTAATAGATATCTCTGGTTAATGTCACATGCAAATTAGTTAAAATATTGGGAAATGGGAATTACTAAGCTGTAATTAGGGAGCATCCCCACTGAATTATATGCTTTAAAATTCTGCAAAGTAATTAAACTTTTAGTTCAGCAATTATTATGCTAAGAAAGTTAAGTTGATGAGTCAATTCAGAATTTTATGTTACATCCAGAGGGACAATGCACACATGCTTGCAAAGGATATCAAAGTGATTAGAATGCCATAACAAATTACTTTTATTTGCTACAAGCAGACAAGAAAACATGCTACATGTACCTACTTATTAGGAACATAATAGAAACTGTCCTGCATACAAAGTATGTCTTTGTTACAAAAGTCCTTCTTTTCATTAAAGAATTTGTTTTTAATTATGTGTGTGTGTGTGTGTGTGTGTGTGTGTGTAAGGGTATGTGTATATGAGTGCAAGAGCTCATGGCAACCAGCAGAGGGTGCTGGATTCCCTGCAGCTGGAACTACAGGTAATTGTGAACCTCCAAACATGAGCAGTAGGAACTTCCTGTGTCTCTTACCTGCTGAGCCATCTCTCTATCCTTTTTCACAGAAGTCTCCATGCAAAGCAAGTATTTATATTTATTTACACAGAGTAAAGCGTGACAGTGTATTTATTTTCATTAGATGATTTTCTTAGGTCCAGAAGAAGGTAAAAGTCAATGGCCTGTTAATCAGATTATCACCTCCCTCACCCGTAATTGTCTGCTTTTGCTTTGTCTTGCTTTTCTTTATGTCTTACTGATATCAACATGCATGTGATATCTGTGGACTCTTTGTATCAGTTCAAATAGAGCTCTGCTATGAAAAGATGTCTCAGTGGGTGACACATTTGCAGTTCAAGCATGGTAAGTTCAGTTCAGATCCTGAAGTCTTGTGGTAGAGGACATCTATAATCCTGGTAGTCTTACAACAAGTGGGAACCAGAGACAGAGAATACAGGAGTCTCATGGGCCAGCTAGCCTGCTATAAGCTAGAGCAGACCTGTATGGAAAGGGAAGACTGACACCTGAGGTTTTCCTTTGAATTCCACATGTGCACCTCAGCAAGCATAAAATTAAAGAACTTTAGCACATACAAAGAAATAAAAAATCAAAAGTAATCTTAATGGTATTTTTGAAATTATCCTAAATAAAATTGCATTACTTTAGATATTTATCTCATAATTTTATAAATACCCAATAACAGACTTTTGAACAGATTAAATATTTTGCAAGAATGCACAGATTCTGTGAGTATGTAAGTTTATATTTGACACCTGATTTTTTTCATATGCGTTTCTTTTTCCCCGCAGTTATTATATTTACATTTAGTGTCAGTCTTTGAGAGGTTGAAATATAGAAATCAACACATTTTGAAAGGTTTAGAGATACCAAGTTTTTCTTTACCTACTAAATTTTTTCACATAAACATAACTTTACTAGAAAAAGAATAAGATCAAATATGTACTTTTTGTGCAAAATAGTGCTTATTTTAAAATAAAGTCAAAATTTGTTTTTGTTGCAATTCAATGTCTATAAGTACTTATATGCTTGATCTGAGACAGAGATAGTAAACTAAATGCTTGAATAGAGGGGGTTATTGACATCGAGGCCATTTTTTTCTCATTTTAACAATGATTCATTGAAGTGAAGCTTTTAAAAGATGTTTCAAAAATTGTATGTGTGTTTTGTGATGGGTATGTTCACATGAGTTCAGTGGGGTCTTCAACAAATCAACTGAAGTCCTGAACAAAACAAAAAGAAAGGAGGGTCTTTGGGGCTTACTGGCCAGCCAGTCTAGCCAAATCAGAGAGAAGCCCCGGTGGAGAGCAATAGGGGAAGATACCCAAGGCTGTCCTCTGGCATGATCTCCCTCTACCACCAACATGTATTCAACATGCAGACACATGACAAGCAGAAAGAGAGCATAGTTTTTCTGTAGTCATGTGTGTTCATGTTTCTAACAAAGAAGCACAATTGTCTATCTTAAGTGTCTCTCTGCTGCCACTACCAGCTTCAGTTCTAATCTCTAGCCCATAAATGTGTGCCACACACCATCTTTATTTTTCTTCCTATTCCACAAGAACCTTCTAAATCATGATATGTAAGGGAATCATACACTGGAGACTTCCTTGCTCAACCCTGCTACCTCACTGGCATATTTTGAACTAATATATCACCTTGACCATGAAAGCTGATTTCTGCTTGTTTCTCTGCAATATTATAGTAAAACAAAAATTATCAAAATGACAGCTTGGCCTTAAGAATACAAAAAGTGATCAAGCAAAAGAAAATTGCATCCTATATACAGAGCCTATAACCCAAACTAATGGGAGCCAGATCTGAACAAGGAGGAAAGTCAACAAAGAAAAATTACAACCCAAGTAATGACATCCAAGGTTGTCATCTGGCTACCAAATGCACGTGTGCAATCAGGCTTGCTCACCTGTACACACACAGAGACCGTAACATGTATGAACACACGGTAGACATAATGTCTCACTGTAGGGTAACCCTGAAAGCACAGTGGTGGGGGAAAGCCCTCTCATTGAACATAAATCAGTCAATATAATGCACAGGGGAAGCAACCTGAAAGAAAAGTGTACTTCGAGTGCCGAGCAGTGGTAACTTGGCTGATTGGCCAGGTTTCTAAGCAGGTTAATTAAGACTTCAGAGGGTAAAGACACCCAAGGAAGATGTGTGTGGATGAAGGTATGGGAGTGTGTATGTGTGTGTGTGTGTGTTTATATATTCATCCATGGCATTTGAGTGAAGGTCCACGGTCAGAGAAAATCTCGTAGGAGTTGTTTCTCTCCTTCTGCAGTGTGGGTTCTGAGAGTTGAACTGAAGCAGACTTAGCAACAAACACCTTTGCCAGGTAAGCTATCTTTTCAGGCCACCAAAAGATTTTATTG
This sequence comes from Pachyuromys duprasi, assembly GCA_028658305.1. Taxonomy (NCBI): domain Eukaryota; kingdom Metazoa; phylum Chordata; class Mammalia; order Rodentia; family Muridae; genus Pachyuromys; species Pachyuromys duprasi. The sequence continues at coordinate 3,705 of JAQQSO010003863.1, read as the reverse complement.
CTGATGCTCATCAGTAATGAGTTACACATTATTCACATGCACAAGAATATATCACAAGACCTTATGTGTACCCTACAACAATATGACTCCTACTGCCATATTTTAGATGAAACAGTTTCCAAAGTCATGCATGTAGTAGCTCAGAGAGGTTGATCTGAAGTACGGAGAAATTTTTTGAGTATCATTCCTCAAGCAATATTTTTTGACTATCATTCCTCAAGCAATGTCAATCTTTTTGTTTTGCTTTCGTGACAGTCTCTCACTGGCCTGGAACTCTCCACGTGATCTAGGATGGGTGAGCAGCAAGGGCTAAGGGATATACTTGTGTCCACCTCCCCAGTGCTGGGAGTGTAAGTGCATACCACCATTCTGAGCCAATTCAGAATTCATGGCAGGGACAAAGCAAACTCTTCGGCAATGGATCCACCTCTCCTCATGCTAGAACCATTGACTTTAAGCCAGTTCCTTCCACCTTTGTAATGAGAGTTTTTAGGTATAAAACTTGCATTTTTTTATGAGCATGAAAGAACAATACCTTCATAAGGTGGCTTATGGACATGACCAAATTTGTATTTCAACTCAGTCCCCTGGTTTTGGCCTTATGGGATACTTTCTCTTTCCTTGCCCTTTCTCCCTTTGTGTCCTGCCTTTCTATCCAATCTTTCTGAAATTTGGAGATAAACACCTTTCGCCATATTTTTAGGGTCAAACCTTATACAGCTTTGGTGATTGCTACTCATGGTACTCATTTGAATAATATCTAATTCTGTTGTGTGACAACTCCCTTCAAATTGAAGCCTTCTATCCAGAAGAGAGGAGGGATATACATGAGGATCACGAAGTAAACAGCTTTCAAGTCTTAGGAAGATTCTGAAACTAGAAAGATTTATAAGGCCCCTTCCCAATATTCAAAGCAAACAGAGTCTTGTATGTTTGAGCTGCCAAAGCATACTCTGAGCATCTGCCTGCTTGAATGTTGCACAGAAAGGAACAAGGATAAAACTTTCATTAGCTGCCCCTTGTGTGATTTTCAGCCATACAGCTGCATTTATTTATTTACCCTTTAGAAAGTAATCTTTGACTCTTAGTCCTGTGAGTAGAGGACTATAAACTCACTGGTTCACCAAGCTGGACTTTTGTGGACTTGGTACATTGGTCTGTCACTGGCTCCCAAAGGGGAATGAATAGATGTCTGTTCATCAGTAAAATGATGAGTAACTTCAGTAAGATCACCTTTTTTCTAGGGTCCAGGAATCCTACTTATGGCTGAGCTATAAAATATATAGCATTCTTGCAGCTATGGGGATCACAAATTATGCTTTACTGATGGCTCATTAATATTAACTGGAAATGGCCTTTTCAGACAATTCAAAGATAAAAGTAAAGATCAGCAGAATACATGGAAATGTCTGTGGTTACAAAGCAGCACACATTAATTGACATGGAGGAGGAAGTGGAAGAACATCTCTAGCTGTATTCACATAAACCCATTCCACCATCAGGCACAAGAGGCTGTGCCTCCTCTTTGGTTTTGTGTGCATATATGCATGCTTCCTCATTACTGTGTTATGTGTATGTGTGTTGGGGGTGCATATGGAGACCTGAAGATGATTTGGGAAGTCTTCCAAGATCATTCTCACCCTAGTTATTGAGTCAGGACCTTTTTCCTGAGCCCAGAACTTGTCTCTATAAGATAGTATGGCTAGCCAGCATATGTGTGTGTGTGTGTGTGTGTGTGTGTGTGTATGCCTGCTCATAACACTTGAGCAGATGGCAGACGACACCTTACAGGAGTTGTTTCTCTTCTTCCACCATGTTTCTGCCTCACTAATGGGATTATAAATACGTCCACTTGGGGTTTTGTGTGGCTTCTGGGGTCCTCACACTGATGTGGTGTTCTGAACAGAGCACTTTACCTCTCTGCCTTCTCCCAAGCTCACCAACAGCTCTTACACAACATCTGTTCCAACATACAGGAAACCCAGCTGTGATTGGTAAACCAGCTTAAAATGCTTTGGGAAGATTAGGGCCAGAAAATACTCATTTTGGGAGAAAACTTGTAGGATAATTACATAACTTTTTAAAGATATGATTCTTTTTGTTTATTATTATTTTGAAACCAGACATCCACTTTGGGTTCAAATTTGCTATGTATGTTGCCAAGAATGATCATGGATTTCTGATCCTTTAGCCTCTACCTTCCAAGTGCTGGGATTAAAGGCCAGTGGCACCACATTTGGCTTATGAAGTGCTAGAGTTCAAATCCTGAGCTTTACACATAATTGAGCAAGCACTGTATAAACTCAGCCACTTCCTAGGCCCCAGTTTTATGAAATTAAGTGGTTTTACCTTATTAAATATAAAACATGCACACAACCATTTACACTACAAAATCCTGGCTGGCCTTCAGCTTGCAATGGGGACCACAGTAGACTCTACCTCATCTGTCTCTGCCTCCCAATTGATAGGATTAAAGGCTTACAGTACTATGCCCAGATGCAAACTTTTAATTATTTTGGTTGTATAAACATCAATACTCATGAAACTCAGAGTTAAGTAATAGTTCAGTGCTGACAAATTGGTAAACATCAGAGATTATGTAGCACTTTAGTGAGAGAAACACAGACCTCAAAAACATAACTACTACCTTTCTCATGGTTTATGACAGCAGAAGTATGGATCAGTACTCATCAGCAGAGCCATGATAACCGGCTTCGCTTTGTAATAATATATTTCTGTTGTGACTATTTTTCTTTCTACTCTATGATTTCTGCAGTCTTTGTTCCCATATGACACATTACGAGAAGCTCCTGAAAGAACATAAACCTACACTCCTGAAAATAAAACGTACAACTCCCCAGGTTTGCTGGGATTGAAACGGTTCACGAAGTTATGTGTTCATTGGGACAATGGGAAGCACATCAAGGGGGTGACAGCATTGGGGAAGGGTGTTTTGACCTCCACTAGCTGGGGGACTTAGGGACAGAAATGTTACTTCTGTAAGCTTTAGTTTCTTAATTTTAAAACTGCTATCACAGAATTTAGCTCCAAGCATGGTGGGATAATTTAGAGCTCCTTTTATTCTTCCTTTGCGATAGGGTCTCAGGTGTCTCAGGCTGCCTTTTAACCCATTATGTAGCTGAGGATCACCTCAAAGTTTAGATTTCCCCACTTTTACATTCTAAATAGAGGGATTACATCATCATGCCATTTTTATGCTGTGCTAGGGATGGGACCAAGTGCTTTGTGTCCTGAATCTAGTGTCCATATCCCCAAACCCTTCTCCCTATTTTTAAAAGCCAGTTGCTGTCTGTGTAAGAACATTAGGGCTGCTGAACAGCCATTCTTTGTTGCGGCAAACTGCAAATATGATTGAAGAGAACGGGCTATGATTTGTCTCCACTGATATTTGCTGTTCTAAAAAAAAAGTCATTCCAAATATCAAAGGGCAAGGATTCTTCACTTTAACAAAACACTAAACAATAAAACAGCCTAAGTTTCTAAAAGAAAGAGCGAGTGAAGTGGGGCGGCATGTTGACAATCTGGACAAGAAAAGGGAAAGGGCAGACAGGGACAACAGCAAACTTGAAGCTTGGTCACCTTTCAAGCCCATGTCACCTGTGCCACAGACTTTCCTAAGAACTGGGACAAGAATAATGAGCTAAGGAGATGGGTTGTCCGTCCCACACAGCTGGCATGCTTGGA
>JAQQSO010003862.1:0-13230 GCA_028658305.1 Pachyuromys duprasi | reverse complement strand
TCCCCCCCCCCCCAGGGAGTTGCAGCCTAACTAGAACCCAGAAGAGGACATTGCAGCCAGGCCTGAAGAGACATGATAAGCTAAGGTCAGATGGAAGGGGGGGAGGTCCTCCCCTATCAGTGGACTTGGAGGGGGGCAGGGAGAAGATGAGGGAGGGATGGGGAGAGTGGGAGGGAATGAGGTAGGAGGCTTCAGCTGGGATACAAAGTATATAACCTGTGATTGATATAAAAATAAATAAATTACTTTAAATAAATAAATAAATAAATTGCTTCCAATGTGCAAAAAAAAACCACACACGAGTCAATATTATGTGCCTATAGGAGTGATGACCCTATGTGAGGAAGAGAATCAGAGCACAGGTAGAAAGAGGCTGTCCTCTTGGGCAGTTAGGAGAGACCTCCCTGCAAAGGTGATCAAAACAGAGAGGATTTAGGAGTTGAACACAGCCACAGGGCATTCTGGGAGATTATTCATACCTGCAGAGGGTCATTAGCAACTGCAGCGACAATGCCTGCAGAGGGCGGTAGCGACTGCAGAGAATAAGCAGTCTCTGAGCAGCCTGTGAAAGACTGCTTTCTAGCTCATCCATTCATTCCAGAGACGTGTTGAGTCTATACTGGGCAAGATGTGATAGGCAGGCTAAGGTGATGGCTCAGTGGGTGAGGACACTTGCTGTCCAGGCACACAGACCTAAGTCTGAACTCTCAGCACCCATGAAAAAGCCAGGTATGGCTTTACACGCCTGTAAACCCAGCATGGATTTGGGGTGAAGGCAGGGACAGGTGGATTCCAGGAGCTCACTTGCCAGTCAGTCTAACAGAAAAACTGCAAGCATCATTCGCATTCAGTAAGAGACTCTCTCCAGAAAGAAGATGAAGTGTGATTTAAAAAGGCACCCAATTCCTCCTGTTTCCTCTTCCTGTGCTAGGACAGGTGTTTGCACCCACACACACTACACCCCACTCATTTGTGTGCACATGAAGAAGGGATGATACAAATATCTACTTTTTACTCATACACACACACATATAAGAAAATTAAATTGCTCTTCTATGACAGCCTTTCTTATAAACAATAGAATTCTGTAAAAGTGGAATGAGTTAAAGCATTACTTAAGTATGCTGACGTCTGCCTGCTTGTTAAAGTCTCTACCTTGTAACTTGGGAAGGCAAACAATTGTAAGAAACTGCCTTGAGAAGTGGTTACCAGTTATCTGGTAAAGGTCACGCTTTAGAACCCATTTGCTAAGGAAGGAAGTTTTTTAAATTGATACCTGCAAATTTCTACATGCTTTACGTATTGCTACCTGCAAGACACCTACCTCCAAACATTTGTTCCCGCAGTTTCTTTCCCTGTAAGTACTCATAACTGTGATCAAAATTGTTTTGTTGGGAATGGGATTTGGAGACCACCCACAGGTAGTCACAATGTTACCTGACCTATAAAAGCTCCGAGAAATTGTTGGAGGCCGTGCCAGTTTGCTGGAAGTTTCCAAAGCACTAGTGCATAAATTGAGATGAGTTCTGTCTCTAGGGGTGCACGGTTGATTATTTGCTGGGTAGAATTTCTACTACACAGAGAGAGAGAGAGAGACACAACCATAGTAAAGTGACCCCAGGGCCTTCCCTCAAGGAAGTTACCCATTGGGCAGTCATTGAGGCGGAGGTACAAAAGAGATGAGAGCAGCCAAGATGGAAAGAGACAAATACAATGCCCGCGACCGTACAGGGTGCAAAGGTTAGTGACGGCATGAGACAGACAACCCCAGGCAGAAACCAGAGGGCGGGAGGAAGGCTGATCTGTGAGGAGCCAGGAAGCCTGGACTGTGTAAAGAGTAGATGACGTTCTGAGTGAATGTGTATTGTTGGACATGACCTCACACTCATGGGAGTGGCAAAGCCTTCACACTGGGGTGAAGCTTAGAGGGAGGGCAAAGCCTTCTTCTGGTCCAAGAGCTGGTGCTGGCAGTATATATGAAAAGAAGTGTTTACTAGTGCTTAACCAGTGTGTGCAAAAGCTCACAACAGCAGCTTTTCCAGCTGTTTACAGCCTGAGACTGCTCACCTGCCAGGGAGGCTAGCTAGCTCCTCCCCCTTGTGCTGTAGAACAATCAAACCGAAGTTGCAGGTCCTGAGTTGGTCTGCACCACTCCATCAGAGTGCTCACAGCTCACCTGACCCCAGTTTTCCTGTGTCCATGTGTCTGTCATTCCTTAAGTGTCTGTCCTTTCCTCATTCCCTCCACCCTTGGTCAGGAACCCAAGCCACAAATGCACTCTACATTGATTTATTCCAAAAAGATGATAGTTGGCTGAGAGGAATAGAAGATGATTTGAGCTTTGAGATTTGCATTTTAAATGTTGCTTTGATGCATAAGCCTGGGCAAATTTCCTCACCTTACTTTCCTCATCTATGAAATGGGGATGACAATACTACACATTATCAGGCTGATTGTGATAAGCCTGAGGAATCAAAAAGACACGTGTCTGATGTAGTCAAATTCTCAAATATAGACCCCCTTGAAGGGACTCTGGCCAGCTTGAGCACGGTGGGCATGGCTCTGGCAGACCTTGTCCTTCTCCTCCATTCCCCCTGCCTTCCGAAAAACCATTAGATTACATTCCTAAGACAAGCCACCAATGTCCATTCCCTTATTTGGCTACTATCTTCTCCTGAGGCTCACTGCCAAAGTCCAGCTCTCCAAGTATTGAAGTCCAGCCATCAAAAGCCCCTTTTGGCTGACCTAATTAACATGCCCAATCAAAATATACCACCGCACCCTAGCCCATCCTAACACAGTCTCCCCCTTTTTCTGCTTAAAAGTTATACTCACAAGGTCATTTGCTTCTGTTTTTTTTTTTCTGCCCGACTCAGAAAGCATCCACTTTAACTTGTCTTCCCTGCTTAATAAAGGATTGTTCTTTGAAAACAGGTGTTTGGGAGTGATTTGTGTCAATTCTGAGGTCCAGAAGGGAAGCCCAGCTATGCGGCGTCGCCATCTTTTATTTCAGACACTATTTGTAGATTACAAGAAATAGTTTCTGGTTATTTAAATTTCAAAGTCACATAAAGTTTCTAAAGATGCCTCTTTAGAAACTCTCACATATTAATAATATTAAAATCATCAACACTACTATCTTCTTTTACACAATAAGGCATATGTTAACTCCTCAAATGTAGGGTGGACACAAACTTGAAAATAAACACACTAACCTTATCACTAACTAAGAACAAACTGTAAGTGTGCTCCTTTGCCTAAGCAGTTGGAATTGTGAGCCAGATGAGCTAAGGCACAAACCTGAGAAGACTTCCTGGGAGTAACTGCCAGAACTCCCATCCGCAGATAAGGTTTTAAACATTCCCAGAGAGAATTTCCCCAGAACCAAAGAGAAGCAAGAACTGCCCCTGTAGAAAGAAGTTCCTGGATATTCTCCTGAGAAACAGGAACACTTGGTTCCTTGCGTTCATTGCCCCCTTGCAGATGTGTTCCTGTTGGAACAAATCTTGGCTGTTTGAATACATCCTGGCAGCTCAGAGGTAAAATTCCTCCAAATGCCACCTGCCTGCTGAGCCTCCAGAATGAATTGTGCAATTTCAGGTGAGTGTATCTTTATGCCCTTGCAGGGCTGATGTTTTACTTTTCCCTGTTCCCTTCAGGCCCTACCTGTAAGATTGAAGGCCTGAGCGGATGCCAGGGCTAACTGTGTGGAGGTAGGGCTGCTGGGATAGAGGCAGGAAGCCAGGCAGGGGGCTGTGGATCAGCCACTGGCTATCCAGGCTCCACTTAGAGAATTAGGTTCAGTTTTAATTCCCCAAGACATCATTTATCCATTTGCAAACATATCCTCTGCATGATTACTCTATGTCAAATACAGCCAGGTAGCTAAGGCAAAGACAAAGGGACAGATAGAAACCTAACTGATGGGAAGGCAGGTTTGCTTTATTGGAAGCAGAGCTGACCCAGCCAAGAAGGCAAAGGCTATGGGGCCCATGGCACTAAACAATAATAAAAAAAGCAAGAAAATGTTAATTTAAAGGAGGAGATGATGAGTGAAACAGGGGAGAGGTATCTGGCAAGTTTCCAGAGCACACAGGCCTGTTCTTGAGTCCTGGAAAACTACACAGCTGTCAGTCCTCTTCCTGATCCCGTTAACCAGCGTTGAGTTGGGTCTGACACACATACTGAGCTTTATAAACCCCATATGAAGTACAGATAATTCCAGCCCTGAGGTAGGGTTGGGTTGGGGGAACACAGGTGCTGTTTTCTGGCACTCGCTGGCTTTTTTGGCTGGTTTTGTGTCACCTTAATATGAGCTAGAAAAATCAGAGAGGAAAGAGCCTCAGTTGAGGAAATGCCTCCATGAAATCCAGTTATAGGACATTTTCTTTATTAGTGATTGATGTCAGAGGGCCCAGCCCATTGTGGGTGGTGCTGTCCCTGGGCTGATGTCCTGGGTTCTACAAGAAAGCACGCTGAACTAGCCATGGGAAGCACATCAGTAAGCAGGGCCCCTCCATGATTTCTGCATCAGCTCCAAGTGTCTGCCCTGTTTGTGTCCCTGTCCTGACTTCCTTCAGTGATAAACATAGATGTGGAAGTATAAGTTAAATAATCCCTTTCCTCTCCAACTTGCTTTTTGGTTGTAGTGATTCCTTGTAGCAATAAAAGCTCTTATTCAGACACTGGACAAAGAGCCTGGCTTATTTGGCAAATTCTAGATCAGAGGGAGAGCCTGCCTCAAAATATGGTAGGTGTTATTGAGGACTAAAACCCAATGTGCACCAAGGTTGTTTTTTACCCTTTACATGCACGCACACACATGCGTGCATACACACATACACACATACACAGAGACACACTGACAGAAACACACACAAGAAGGAAGTTCTGACATGTGCTGCTTCCTTTCAGACATTATTCTAAGTTAATTACAAAAAGACATACTGCCCATTTCCAGGTATGCAAGGAAAATGTCATGGGCGAATTTACAAAATAGGTGGTCCCTGGGGCCATGGGGATGAGGGGGATAGGAATTAGTTGAGTAAGTACTGAGTTTCAGTTTTTCAAGATGAAATGGTTCTGGGTATTACGTGCACAGCAGTGTGGTTCCTACAGAACCAAGCACCTAAAATGGCTAACCTAGTAAATTGTATGCTATATGTATTTTGTACCAATTGAAACTGGGAAAATAAAAAGAGAAAGAGAAGGAATGAATCCCCTGCAATTTTTTTTTTCTGGAGCCAGGGACTGTAGAAAAATCTACATCACATAACAACCTGACTCTTTCTCTTTATTGATGACACATGGGATCGCTACACCTCTCTACACAACTGGATCTTATCATACAAGTAGTTGGTAGACTGTTTATTCTCCTGTATTTAAGACATTAAGAAAAATAACACCTTCTTTTGCACGAGTAAATATGTGCATCAGCCTTAGAGATGACAGAGAAATCAATTAATCAGTTTCTATAATCTGTTCCACGGATTATACCATGATTATCAACACTCTTAGATTACCCTACTGGATTATCTCCTTGGGGCACATTTCCCTGTTAGAATTTCGGTCTTGGTGATTTTCAGCTGTTGAGAGCTTCAAACTACTGTTGTCAATCATCCTTGAGAAAAGGCTAGGCAGCTTACATGTTCCCACACCATGTGTGTTGGTCTGACTTGCAACCTGTTGTGTTTGATCTCAGTCCTGCCATGCAGTCTCAGGCAAAGGCGTCTGTTCCCGCCCCCGCCCTCCCACCCAGGTGTACGGGGGTTGAGGTGGTACCTGTTCTGAACCCTTGCACAGAACTGGCAGCCTTTGCTGCGGCATAGTCACCATTTTCCCTCCCTATCTACATCCTTACATCCTCATGAGCCTCAGAGCCCTTTTGGAGCAGGGGCGTAGTATTTGACTCTGCTGGCTGGGGGCTCTTTTGCGGCTGTGTAAATAAGAGAAAGACTTATTTCTAGAATCTGGGATGGGAGTTGTGGGAACAAGAGTCTACACTGAAGGACAAAAACACCTCTATCTTTTTTTCATCTGTTTTCGGGCTTGGTACTCTTTTTTGGGTTTTAGATATTTTGCCATTCAAACAAAAGGTGCCCAGCTGGGCAAGCCAGCGGCCATCCTTGGTAGGTATTATATGTTCATTATCCTCAGCCCCTTCACAAGGCCCAGCTTGCCAGACTCACTGAAATGTGAGATTTTTCTGATCAGTTTGAAGTGGGCAAAGAGACTAGGGTGGGCATCCATAGGTAAACCTGCTTCTCTCATAATAAAGTTCTGAATCTAGGCAGACACAAAGTGCAAGTCTGCCTTGGAAAGGTCTGCCAGTATCTAGCCAGCTATTCCAATGGGTGTTCTTTACCTGCTCTGAGGACATTGCTGGGTTTTAGGGCCATGGTTCTTCCTGTAGAACCTCTGCTGACCCTTAGGGAATCTGTGCCTTCAGGAACTCTCATGCTGGAAAGGTATTTGATTTCAATAGAAGTCCCACCAGAAAGCACACTAATATTACAACTTTGCAATGGTCTGAGGAGGAGGCTGTCCCTGATCATTGTGTGAATTCTCTTCTCTGAGGTCCAGAGACTTTCAGTTAGGGCTTCCTGGCCAGGAGAATTCGAGGCATTTCAGAGGTCCATACTTTTGGCAAATGGGACAGGGATCAGAGAGAAGGTGTTTAGCCAAGGTGAGATGATAATTTGTGTGAGCTAATCTCTCCCTTCCTTCCTTCTTGCCATTTTCATTTTTATTCCCTTTGCATCAGGCATTATGCCAGGTCTCTTTCTGTATTATTTCCATTTAATTTCACCAGCTTCCCCAAAACAGGGAGACTGGTGGAATACTGTGGGGTCAGTACCCCAGGGGTTGCCGCTTTGTTGTACAGATCATGACAATGGGTAGAGAAGTTGTACTGAAGAGCTTCAAGGAAAGGAAAATTGGTTTCCTCACACAAGTTAGCATGTGATTGTTCTACTTTGGAGAAAACCGTGTGCAAAGCTGGAGGCAGAGGTTTAAATGAGAGGAATGCAAGGTGCATGATTAGCTCCTGCTGAACTGCTGGGGGAAGAGGACAGAAGAGATGCAGTGATGGAAAAACCTTGAGAAAAAGAGAGCTGTGTCTACAACTCCTATTGGGAAGATGTTGGTCAGGCTATGTGGTAGAAATGCTCTCTGTCATCTTTGATGGCATTCAGTAAAACATGTGTAGTGTCCTCTGAGATTAAACCCATTCTCTCTATGTCTCTCTCTGAGATTAAACTCTTACTCTGTTTCTGTCTGCCTGTCTGTCGCTCCTCTCTTTCTGTGTGTGTGTGTGGGGGGGGGGGGAGGCATTTTGTGCTGACACCAGCTTCCAGGTCTAGGTGACCCAGTTTTACTTGGGTCACAGTGAAAATGTCTGATTTTATTTGTCTTATTTGACCTTCGCATTCACATTGCAGACCTGTGTGGGAAAGTCCTCAAGGGGTTTTAGTTTGGAATTCTTTCTCATCCAAAGGTAGATGAGCTGACAATGTGCAGAGCTCTAAGTAAAACCCACTCCTCCTGATTCTCAGGCTCCTATGTTTTCTTTTCTTTCTCCACCCTTCCCACTTTCTTCCCTTCTCTTTCCCCTTTCCCTCCTCCCTAGCAGTGCACTGATGTTAAAAACAGACCTCTAGCCTTAGATCAAGATACATGCTGAAAAGTTTTTAGCCTCAGGAGTCCACAGCATTGCCTTCTGGTAAGTAAGAAGGCCTGAGTGTGGTGTTCAAGAGTGTGGAGAGCCCACAAGCCCTGCTTCTTCCCTGTGCGGTGGAGATGCTTGTGGGTAGCAGCCTGACTTTGGTGGATACATCTCAGCGTCTGGCCTCCCACAGGCAAAGGATTCAGAGCAAGTGGGGATTTCATAACTCACCTGGGCCAACAGGGTTTTAATAACTTCCAGTTAGGATACTGGCTGGCAGGTTTCCATGTTGTAGGTTGGTGTTGAATTCCACACACCCAGGCCGGAGGGAGTCGCTGGGGACTTCCATTCCCGCTCACTTCCTCCTTTCTTTCAACACTGGAAGAGTCCCTTTACATGTAGTTTGGCTAAGAAAAATCCTGTTGCTTTCCAAGTGACGCTTTGTTGTTTGTGTTACACAAACATCTGAAAAATCAGCATTTCCTACTCCACACTGAACCAGGATTGACTGCTGTCTCTATATAATAAAGCAGCATGTTTTGTTCCTCACTTCTAATTGGAAGACAGAAAGTCTCAACAGACAGAAAGAATGTGTTTATTGATCCAGCCTCATCCCAGAAACTGGCCTGCACCACAGGGGATGAGCGGAGAAAGAGAGCTGATTTTAAATACTTTGCAAATCCTCCTTTGCCGTATTAATGGGCAGCAGACTGCAAGGTGCATGAAGATCACACCTGCCAAAGCAAATGAAGGCAGAGCAAACTGTTTTGTAATGACCTGAACATTCTGTGGAACGACTCATTTTCTGGGCCGCCTGGCTCCTCATGCTGATCTGGAAACACGCTAGTTCCCCAAGTGCAGAGATAATAAAGCTTTTATGAATGCAGGAACAAGCCTCACCTGCTCAGAGAGGAGCACTAGGTTTCAAAAGAAGCCGCAGAGAGCAGAAATCTGGGGCAGCCCAGCTAGGCCTCAGCCCAGAAGGCCAGGTTCCGGTCCTGGTCCTTGGAGGACCTCCATCACCTTCACCTCTCATCTCACCCAACTTATGGACTTATTACAGCAGAACGGGATGTAGTTGGCTGGATCTGGCCTCTGGGGCCTTCTGAGCCCTCGGCAGAACTGAACGCTGTCCCATCTGGTGACCTCTATAAAGCAAGGTCTGCTAGTATTCAGGCAGTCTGCTCCTGGGTTGCCTAGCAATAATGATGTCATCATGTATCCCCTGCCAGGTAGCCAGCCTGGCAGGCATGGGTAAGTTGCTCCTTAAAAGGATCAACCACCACTTTGTTACTCTCTTGCACTTTTGCCCTCCTACTCTCTCTCCTTTGTTGGGGTGTCCCCTCCTGTCCCTCTATCATATCTCACTCTCTCCAATCTCTCCCTTCATCTCCATCTAATAAACGTCTTTCATATAAAATCTGTGCACATCATCATTTCATTGGTTCTAACAATGGTCCTAACCTGCTATCTGATGGATCCTGGCGTCACTGGTTCCAGCTCCCTCTTTGATGACTGTGTCAGGTACCATCTAGTTGTCATGCAAGCTAACAACCCCCACGGTGGCCCTTCCTTCAGTTAGAGCAGCTGGGGTGCAATCTGACCCTTGTTCCCATCAAGAAGATGGATAACCTTGATTGACCTCAGATTCCAAGTGATGTCTCCTCCATTGAAGGTGCCTCTGGGTTCCTGATGACAACAGGCAAAGCCCACATTCCAAGGAAACAAAGGGAGACTTGAACAGAAGCTGCACAAGGCAAGAGAGCGTTGAGTGCAGCAAATCTGAATTCCAACCCAGACTCAACTGCTCTCTCCCTACACCAAGGGCAAGTTCACCTAGCCCTCCTTAGCAGCCTTCAGGCACACCCAGGATCAACAGGTACACCACAAATAATGTTAAAGTAGAGAATCTGACAGATGCCACAGTGTCTCTTCCTAGCACAGTCCCTCACCACATTTCTTTACCAAATACTTAGTAGACATTCTGCAAGCCCAGAACTTAAAGCAGTGGAATCCTATAAATGGATACCATATAACTGTAAGGATGGAGTAAGCCCAGGCCTGAAAGTTTAAAGTGGATTCTTGAGTTCTGACACTGATATTTAGTTAAACCAAGGGGGGGGGGATAAGTATTTCTTCAGATCTACTGTTTTCTTATGTTGTTTTTTTCATGATTTTTTTTTTATTGCAGCAAAATATACTTAATGAAACTTGCCTTCTGGGTCACTCTTGAGTGCATAATAGGTCAGTGGTATTATAATCACCTCTCTCATTTCTAAATTTTTTCATCAATTCAAAAGGATTTCTTTTTTTCTTTTTTTTTCCATTTTTACTTTCATTTTTATTAATTACACTTTATTCACTTTGTATCCCTCTGTGGCCCCTCCCCTCCTCCCCTCCCAATCATACCCTCCCTACCTCTTCTCCACAAATGCCCCTCCCCAAGTCCGCTGATAGGGAAGGTCTTCCTCTCCTTCCTTCTGATCCTACTCTATCAGGTCTCATCAGGAATGGATGCACTGTCTTCCTCTGTGGCCTGGTAAGTTTGCTCCCCCCTCAGGGGAAGGTGATCAAAGAGCAGGCCAATCAGTTCATGTCAGAAACAGTCCCTTTACTATGGAACCCACTTGGACACTGAACTGCCATGGGCTACATCTGTGCAGGGGTTCTAGGTTATCTCTGTCAATGGTCCTTGGTTGGAGTATCAGTCTCAGAAAAGACCTCTGTGCCCAGATTTTTTTGGTTCTGTTGCTCTCCTTGTGGAGCCCCTGTCCTATCCAGGTCTTATTATTTCCTACTTCTTTCATGAAATTCCCTGCACTCTGCTCAAAGGTTGGCCATAAGTCTCAACATCTGCTTTGATACCCTGAAGGGCAGAGCCTTTCAGAGGTCCTCTGTGGCAGGCTCCTGTACTTTTCCTTGTTTTCTCCTTCTTCTGATGTCCCTCTTCTTTGCCTCTCTGTATGGGGTTTGAACATTTAGCCAAAGTCCTGCCTCTTGATTAGTTTCTTTAGGTGTACAGATTTTACAAGGTGTATCCTATATTATATGTCTAATATCACTTAGAGTGAGTACATACCCTGTGTGTCTTTCTGCTTCTGGGATACCTCACTCAGGATGATCTTTTCTAGATCCCACCATTTACCTGCGAATTTCATGATATCCTTGTTTTTAATTGCTGAGTAATATTCCATTGTGTAGAAGTTCCACAATTTCTGTATCTAATCCTCAGTTGAGGGGCATCTGTGTTATTTCCAGCTTCTGGCTATTACGAATAAAGCTGCTACAAACATGGTTGAGCAAATGTCCTTATTGTGTACTTGAGCATCTTTTGGATATATGCCTAGGAGTGGTATAGCTGGGTCTTGAGGAAGCGTGTTCCTAATTGTCTGAGAAAGCACCAGACTGATTTCCAAAGTGGTTGTACAAGTTTATATTCCCACCAGTAGTAGAGGAGGGTTCCCCTTTCTCCACAACCTATCCAGCATCTGTTGTCACTTGAGTTTTTCATCTTAGCCATTCTGATGGGTGTAAGGTGAAATCTCAGGGTCGTCTTGATTTGCATTTCCCTGATGACTAAGGATGTTGAGCATTTCTTTAAGTGTTTTTTGGCCGTTCGATGTTCCTTTGTTGAGAATTCTCTGTTTAGCTCCATACCCCATTTTTTAAATTGGATTATTTGATATGTTGTTGATTAACTTCTTGAGTTCTTTATATATTCTGGATGTTAGCCCTCTGTTGGATATAGGATTGGTGAAGATCCTTTCCCAGTCTGTAGGTAGTCGTTTTGTTCTGATGACAGTGTCTTTTGCTTTACAGAAGCTTTTCAATTTCATGAGGTCCCATTTATTGATTGTTGCTCTTAGAGCCTGTGCTGTTGGTGTTCTGTTCAGGAAGTAGTCTCCTGTGCCAATGAGTACAAGGCTCTTCCCTATTTTTGCTTCTAAGTGGTTTAGTGTGTTTGGTTTTATATTGAGATCTTTGATCCATTTGGACTTTAGTTTTGTGCAGGGTGATAAATAGGAATTTATTTGCATTTTTCTACATGTAGACATCCAATTAGACCAGCACCATTTGTTGAAGATGCTGTCTTTTTTCCATTGAATGGTTTGGGCATCTTTGTCAAAATTCAGGTGTACAAAAGGGTATGGATTTATTTCCAGATTTTCTGTTTGGTTCCGTTGATCTATCAGTCAGTTTCTATGCCACTGCCATGCAGTTTTTAGTATTGCTGCTCTACAGTACAGCTTGAGATCAGGAATGGAGATACCTCCAGAAGATCTTTTATTGTAGAGGATTGTTTTAGCAATTTGGATTTCTTCTTATTCAATATGAAGTTGAGAATTTTTCTTTCAAGGCCTGTAAAGAATTGTGTTGGTAATTTCATGGGATTGCATTGAATCTGTAGATTGCTTTTGGTAAGATGGACATTTTTACTATGTTAATTCTGCCAAGCCATGAATGAGCATGGGAGATCTTTCCATCTTATGATATCTTCTTCTAATTCTTTCTTCAGAGACATGAAGTCTTTTTTCATACAAGTCTTTAACTTGCTTGGTTAGAATTACACCAAGGTATTTTAGGTCCTATGTGGCTATTGTGAAGGGTGTTGTTTCCCTAATTTCTTTCTCAGACCTTTTGTCTTTTATATACAGGAGGGCTACTGATTTTTTGAGTTAATTTTTTAAATGTAATTTATTTATTTTTATATCAATCACAGGTTAAGTACTTTGCATCCCAGGTGTACCCGCTCCCTCATTGCCCCCAACTTTCCCCATCCCTCCCTCATCTTCTCCCCACCCCATCCAAGTCTACCAATGGGGGAGGACCTCCTCCCCTTCCATCCAATCCCAGGTCATCTTGTCTCCTCAGGGCTGGCTGCAATGTCCTCCCCTGGGATCTAGCCAGGCTGTTACTCCCTGTCATCTATGGGGAAGGGTCAAAGAGCCAGCCATCGAGTTCATGACAGAAACAG
The DNA here is from genome assembly GCA_028658305.1 of Pachyuromys duprasi. Lineage (NCBI taxonomy): Eukaryota > Metazoa > Chordata > Mammalia > Rodentia > Muridae > Pachyuromys > Pachyuromys duprasi. The sequence continues at coordinate 592 of JAQQSO010003862.1, read as the reverse complement.
TCCCTGTTCCCCTTACAAGGGTCTTCAGTTGGACACCGAGTTACCATAGGCCATATCTGAGCAGGGGTTCTAGGCCATAACCATACATGGTCCTTGGTTGGAGAAACTGTCTCATAAAAGACCCCTGTGCCCTGCTCCATTTGGTATTTGTGGAGCTCTTGTACTCCTCAAGTCTTACTAATTCCCCCTATTTTTATTATTATTTCCTGCCCTCTGCAGAAGGCTTGGTTGTGAGTCTTAATATCTGCTTTGATACATTGCTATATTAATTCTTTCAGAGGCACTCTTTGGTATGCTCCTGTCCTGTTGCTTGTTTTCTCCTACATTCAATGTCCATTCTATTTGTTCACCTAAACGAGCATTGATCATACCAACGTGGGTCCTCCTTCTTGTATATCTTCCCTAGGTGTGTAGATTTCAGCATGACCTTCCTATCCTATAGGTCTATATAAGTGAGTATATACCATATGTTTCTTTCTGCTTTTGGGATGCCTCACTTAGGATGATCATTTCCAGGTCCCACCATCTGCCTGCGAATTTCATGATTTCCTCCTTTTTTATTGCTGAGTAGTATTCCATTGTGTAAAAGTAC
>JAQQSO010003861.1:0-13231 GCA_028658305.1 Pachyuromys duprasi | reverse complement strand
GGATAAGCTGGGGTTGGATGGAAGGGAAGGAGGTTCTCCCCTGTTGGTGGACTTGGAGGGGGCAGGGAGGAGGGAGATGAGGGAGGGAGTGGGAGGGTAGGAGGGAATGAGGGAAAGGGCTATGCCTGGGATTCAAAGTACCTAACCCGTGATTGAGATAAAAATAAATAAATTTTTAAAAAAAAACAAGGAAATCATGAAATTTTCAGGCAAATTGTGGGAACTAGAAAATATCATCCTGAGTGAGGTATCTCAGAAGCAAAAAGACACTCACAGTAAATACTTACTTATAAGTGGATATTAGAAATATAATATAGGATAAACATACTAAAATCTGTACACCTAAAGAAGCTAAGCAAGAAGGACCCCTGGTAAGATGATCAATCCTCACTCAGAAAGGCAAACAGGACAGACATAGGAAGAGGGAGAAAACAGGGAACAGGACAGGAACCTACCACAGAGGGCCTCTAAAAGACTTTACCCAGCAAAGTATCAAAGCAGACGCTGAGGCTCATAGTCAAACTTTGGGCAGAGTGCATGTAATCTTATGAAAGAAGGGGAAGATAGAAAGACCTGGAAGGGACAGGAGCTCCACAAGGAGAGCAGCAGAAACAAAAATTCAGGGCAAAGGGGTCTTTTCTGGGACTGATACTCCAACCAAGGACCATTCATGGATATACCATAGAACCCCTGCTCAGATGTAGCCCATGGCAGCTCAGTTTCCAAGTGGGTTCCCTAGTAATGGGAACAGGGACTGTCTCTGACATGAACTCAGTGGCTAGTTCTTTGATCACCTACCCCTGATATGGGAGCAGCCTTCCCAGGCCACAAAGGAGGACAATGCAGCCTGTCCTGATGAGACCTGATATGCTAGGGTCAGAGGGAAAGGGAGGAGAGAGGGGTGTGGAAGGAGATCAGAGAGGGTGGGTGGGATTAGGAGGGGACAAGGGATTTATAGCTGAGATCTAAAGTGAATAAACTATAATCAATAAAAAATTAATTAATTTTTAAAAATTAAAAAAAACAGTATGTGTTATTATCCTTGCCATAACGGGGAGTTGGACCCTTAAGTCCAAGTAGTTACAGTGAGAATATATACAATGGGAAAATTCAAGAAAACTTTGATTTGGGTTTTTGAGCATTTAGCGAGGTGTTGTTGTGGTTGAGTAAAGCATGCAATTAATATCAAATTTCTAAGCAGGCTTGGGACCTAAAGTAGAAATCACTTAATTCATTGATTTGGTCATAAATGCTTTCTCATCACTCATTATGCATCAAGTACAAGGAATGCAAAAATAATGAATTCGAAGAAGGAGGAAGGTAGAGGAAAAAAACTTTGTAAGTCAATGATGACAGTTCCGTAGCTAATAGTGCCTGCTGAAATGGAGATGGGAGATGGGAAGACATTGCCTGAAAAAGGAAAAGAACATAGTTTGGAGGCCTCTGAAGGAGGTACATATTAATTATTTTGGGAGTGGGTCAGGAGCTTGTCACAGACTGGCATGAGGGAATAACAATGACCAAGTGATAGGCATGTAGGGGCTTCATGGTGCCCCCAAGGACCTTTTGGACAGGCACAGATAGAGCTTATTCTAAGCAAAGGGTTGAAATCTCCCTCTTGTGGTTATTATATTACATAGGAGACGTCCTGCATAGATATTTGCTCCAGGGTTTTGTTGACTGTCCTTGCTACCACTAAAGAAAGGAGCTTCTGTGAATCCTATAGATATAAAGAAATGAGTTACTCCAACAATTCAAAGCTCAAAAGTACCTTTTTCTTCATTTGAGTCTACATATGAGAATGCTAAATGAAAGAAAAACTTTTGATTACAACCTGGAAACACTCAGAAGCCAGGAACACAACTAAGCCAAATTGGGACTTGCAACTTAGAGAAGTGACGAGATAATTTGTGACTACTTTCAAACTGCTGTATTGATGTGAATCTGTTGTATAGTAATAGAAAACTAGTATGAATTAAAAGACAATAATGGAACACATTTATGCCCAGAAGAGACAAAATATATACTAACTCTTGGTTTTCCCAAGTATGAACTTGAAAGCATAACAACCAGACTAGACACACCTATTTCATGGGACCACTGTGAACCCAATGAGATATTAGCTGTGAAAAGGTCTGTCAAATATCAAGTGCCATAAGTTGTTGGTTATTACATACCTGCTAAAATACAAAGTTACCGTAGTGTGCCACATACACATTGAGAAATAGTAAGGCATTGAATGAAGGAGGGAGAGAGGAAAAGAGAATAGAGAGGAAAAGGGAGACAGGATGATACATAAACAGATATAGATGGTGATGATAATAAAATATAGATGATAGATAGGTAGACAGTAAATAGATAAATGATTGATACGTAGATGATAGATAAATAAATGATAGATAGATAGATAGATAGATAGATAGATAGATAGATAGATAGATAGATAGAGATGGTATTTAAGTGTGAGTGCATGTATTTCAGTCACAAAGAACATAGTGACTGCAGGAAAAGGGGTCAGACTGGATTTCATTATATTAAGCAAATTAAGGAAGAGTCAGATAATTGGAATTCTCTCATATGAGGAGTCTAGAACCAAAATGACAAGAATGTAGAAGGGGAACTATTAGAAAAGGGAAAAGGAACCAGGGTCAGAAGATAATGGAGTAAAAGAAGGTAACTGAGAAGTGAATGTGATCCCACTATATATTATATAATTAATATAAATTAATAATAGAAACAAAGGGTAGTTGGTAGAGTGAGTACAATCATAGCATTATGTATAAATATATATGAACATGTCACAGTGAAGCTCATTAATATATACAATTAGTATGTATTAATGATATGGTAAAACTAAATTTTATTGTTATTTAAAAGAGTAAGTACTAACAAAGCTATTTTTATATCTCCAAAATAATACCTTTTCTTGTTTGTGAGCTTTTATCTACCCTGCTTCTCTCTTTTACCTGAAATTACATGATCATCCCTTACTTCTCATGTACTTCCCTCTCCCAGGATCACATACCAAGCAAACGACCAGCTCAGCCTCCCATGGCACCTTGTTCTAAACTTCATCATCCTTTACAATAATTCTATAATCTTCCATTAGCCTATTGGTCTTCCATCTTACTTCTTCATGAACTGTGGACTCTTTAAAGATAAGGACTATGTCATATTCTCCTTCAAAACCTGATATCTGCAACTGTGTTCAGTGTGTGGAAGTGAGATTACACTTATAAATAAAATATTACACACACACACATATATGATATATATTTACAGGCTTCCTAGCCTAGACAGCTGTGACATGAGCAGAGAGCAAAGACTCTGCAGAAATCTTCCCCCAGGGAGGTATATCCATTTATAATTTTATTCCACTTAAGTAGAAGACATGTGGGGGATTGTTCAACCCTTTTACTTGAAAAAAAAATGGCAAGCCTTTGGTTCTCTTACAGACACAGGCAGACCTCTTGTTCAGCACCCTGAGCAGCTCCGGGAAAATTTTGCTGCTGTGGGGAGTTGTCTCCACTTCTGAGCTGTCACCTCCATGGCTTCTGAGCAGACTTCCTGAGCAGTGGGAGGAAGAGGAAGTGGCTTTGCCAGTGTCTGGATGGAGAGAAAGAAGCTGTAATTAGACTGAGATTGGGAGTGTGTCCTTTAGCTTAGGGAAAGCTCAGGAGAAATGCAGCTAGCTGAGGGACAGGGTGCCTTCAAAGCCTGCATCAGAGTCCCCAGAGTGCTCTGGTGGAGCTAAGGAAAGGCAGGAAGGGCAGCCACAACCTTATGTTTCTTCCTCTCACAGGAGACCTGTACTTTTCTTGGGTGAAATCATCTAAGTAAGCCAACACTAAACACCTGTTGCTGTCAGTTGGAGGGTGAGGCTTTGCAATTTTAACTCAGACTCTATCACGGGTCTGCTGTGTGGTCCGAGACACACCAACCCACCTTGCTTCCTATCTGAAAGCTGGACTGGCTATCCCTGCCTTGGATAGTGTAGATACACAAGGTAAACTCTGCATAAGGCATGGTGGGTAGTTTTTAAATATCAGTTCCAGGTCTCCCCGGTTATTTCTTGGCACAGCAGCCACCACACCTAAAGGCAAACACCTTCCTCAAGTAATTCAGCTGCCTGAGGTAACAAAAACTCCAATGTGTAAAATGTAATCACACTTTAAAAAAATAGAATGAAAAACACCACCACTAGACAGGAAATTGCAGTGCCCAAGAGCCTGCTGTGTTGCTGGTATACACATGTCTACAGCACCCCAGAGCATTGGCATCTGAAACTCAGGAAATATTGATGTTTTAATAATTTCTCCCTGGTACAAATGAGAAATCTGGGGTTGGTGTTGTGGTGGATTTGCCAGAGAGCTCCAGTCAGACTCAAGGGAGACTGGACAACACCTCTATCTTTCTAGAATTCCTAATCCATCACACTCCACCTAAGATCCCTTCGATCATTCCAGTCAAGGAAGAATCATCTAGACCAGCGGTTCAAAACCTGTGGGCCACAACCCTTCTGGTCTTCAGCAGGGGTCACCTGGAAAACATGGATATTTATACTACCATTCATAACAGGAGCAAGATTATAGTTATGAAAGGGGTCACTGCAACATGAGGAACTGTATAAAAGGGTGGCAGCGATGGGAAGGGTGAGAGCCACTGATCCACACTATCCAAATGGCCCTGTGTCTCCCATCCCAGAGCCGTCACACTCAATATCCTATACTGTCTCCGTAATTTCTCAGCTAATAGAACAATCCAAAACATGCAATGTAAACCCAAACTATTGAGTTCTGAACTTAAGCTGTGCAGAGGTAGTTCATCTCTAGCTAGGTACAGCTGATTCCAGGTGTTCTCGGATGTTGTCAGTAGGTTACAGTTACACTGTTTCAGAGGCTCCTATTATTTCTTTATTCTTCAACTGAAGCCTCCCCTAGCAGAGCCAACACCTCCCTGTGTCCTCCATTTTGAATAAAATCCCAAGCACATCTGGAACATTGACATTACAAAAGAACACCCTAAACAGGTTGTTTTTCTAAGAATCTCCTCCCTCACCCCTTTAAGCATACTTATAGCCATTCTCTTTCTTGGCCAATGCCTTCTCTACCTTAGCCATGAGTGTCAGTGTTCTAACATCTCAAAAGATGGGTGGAGTCTGATAACGCAGAACTGGAGTTTTTGTTTTCAAATGTTAGAATCTGTTACTAGTTAAAAGTTGCATGATCTCTTTATTGAGTGTGTGTGTATTCATGTGTATGCAGGGCACATTCATATGTGTGAACATTGTTCCATAGGCGCTTTCACCTTTATTTTGAGACAGGGTCTTCACACTCATCTGAAACTAAACAATATGTCTAGTCTGGTGGGCCTATGAGTTCCAGAGATTTGCCTGAACTATCTCCCCAGTTGGAACTACAACACACCCAAATTGTTATAATGTGGGTGCTGGGGATGGAACTCAGATCCTTACACTTGCAAGACAAGCATTTTACCAACTGAACCACCTACCTAGCCTTGTCTTTGTCTAATCAAACCAATTCCTACATGGACCTCCATGGTCAAGCCTGTGGCTATGGGCATAAAGAACAAGCAGAAACATCACAGTGCAAGATAGTACACAATGGCATTCCAACTTGTTTGTCCTCCTCTGAGATGGACACAGAAATATCATATTCAGAACCTAGGATCATCTCTGGAAGAAATTAATCCTCAACTTCAATTAAGAAAATGTTGATGTTCAACGATTATAGGTCTTGTCTGACCTCTAGGAGTAGTGTTTTGGATGGTGGTTACAAGTAGTCAGGCTTCATGTTTAGGGCCTAACTTGCCAGTATCCCTTTTCCACCCACTCCACCCAGAATCTACCAGCTCTCTTCAGGCTTTGGCTCTCGCTTAGCCCCTGCGTGGGGTAGGGCAAGGCAGTATAAGGATAGGGCACATGTGGGCTTGAGGTCTCTGGTTTAGCCCCTGAGTAGATAAGACTCATGTGCTCAACATGCCTGTTTGGGCTTTGGCTCTTTTCCTTTCATTCATAGAGTCACTTTGACTTGGGTTAGAAGCCAAGACTCCATTTAACTTTAACAAAGGCCTCCCAGTTTACAGATGACGAAGTATGTGTCAACACTCCTAAAGTATTATCTCATTTGTCTCTGACCTGTACAAGGTAACTCCCCCAACGGGAAACATGGAGACCAGAGAAGATGAACACTATGTGGTACCAAGGGTTGCATCACCAGGCCTCAGCTTTTTTATTCTATTTTCCCTGATGGGCATGGACAGAAAGGGCAAAAGCCCAGGAAAGCCTCACCAACAGGTAGTCACCCAAGCCTGGTAAAGCTGTGTCCTCTCTAGGCCTAACATGACTTGCAGTCTCGTGACATCTTCAGCTGCACTCTGACATGAGCTCCAGGAAGTGGATTAAAGGAAATGGATACCTGAGGGCCCATTGTGAATGGCCACACTGAGCTTCTAGTAAGATCTCTACAGCCAACTCTAATTGAAGATGGCTTTTGTTTGTTTGTTTTATGCAAGACATGGCAAGGTGTGATGTGATAGCCACTTCTGATTTATCATGCTTTGGTCCTGATGTACAGCAAAAGAACAAGACTTCTCTTTCAAAATAAATAATTTTCATGTAACATTTGGCATATTGTTTGAGGGAAAAAAAGCATATAAATCAACGTTTGTTCAGTTAAGAAGTTGATCCTATCAATCTTTTCTTTGTGTCTTCTTGACCCTTCCAACAAAATAAAACTGAAAAGAAGGAAGAAGGGGGCAGGAACTTCACCCTTTTCTAGCCCAGTTACCTTGGGAACCCTCAACTCTAGGGTTCCTTTCACTAACACCACTGAGGAGTGGACCCACTGTCTCCTCCCAGACTCTTGGCAGCTTTGCACACTGTACTTCGCTAGATCTGTTCACTGTTCTTCTTTATTGCTTTGCTCCTTTCCCATCTATCTACACCATCTTTGCATTTATGCATACACATAAATCCATTTTATGTTTCATATATAAAAGCTAGAGTCTTGCAGGGTGTGAAAGTGGGGAGGGGGAAGAGGCTGTTCTGAAAAATAAATAAAATGTTACAGTTTCACCTGGGAGTTGTAATGTTTCCTTGTACCTTTAAAATGGTTTTCCTTCTACATCAAGGGGCCAATCCCCTGAAGAGCAAAGGTTTCCATTCTGGTCTTACATAACAAAGTATTTGATTGCTATACTAAGGCCCTGGTTCTTCCTCTCATGGTTTTCCTAGGGTTCTGAACACCCATCTTCCATCCCCATCCTCCACCCTCTGCCAAGGGCCCTGGTGTCACTTGGCCTTCTTTGGGCTTCAGACTTTTCAGGCTGAGTGAGTTTCTTGGCTCAGGGCAATAGCATGTTCATCAGTCCACAGAATGGTCTCAGCTGCAGTACACATGTAGGGAGGCCAGATAGGGCAGGAAGATGGGCCTGTACCGATTGAAGGGCTGTCAGTGTAAGGACTGGCTTGGGTAGGCACCTTCATCTGTTAGAGCTAATGATGCCCACCACCAGCCAACACCAGGGTGGATCCCCAGGGAAGACTCATCTCAGAACTCAGCAGCTGTATTTTACAGCTGTGACATATGTGAGTTCTGAATGGCAGACCATCTGTCACCTTGCTGCATCTTCACTCTGTTACCTGAATGGTCATTTTTTTTTTACTGTGATTGGACTCAAGGACATGTCAGAGGTAGACAGGAAACAGAAAACACCAGTAGTCAGCCTTCTAGTGGGTACCTGTACCAAGCTAGGATACAATTCCCAGGATGCTATGGAAAAGGCTCATGTTTGAAATAAGACAGCTCTGTCATCTTCAGATACGCAATGTGGCCATTTGCTTGGTCTTGGTTTCCAAATGAGAAAACCTGAAAGCTGGTCCTCATGGATTCGCTAGCATGTAGAGTTGGTCTTTTGTGTAGAACACAACAATGCCTAACATGCAACTACTTTACACTTAATGCCCATTAACTCAGGTGTTGGTATAATGTTCTTTTGAAATGTATACACCTTACCCTTGTTCATTCAAGTGCTGATTTCTACCTCCCACTCTCTGGTTTCAATCTGGATATTGCATTGTCATACTTATTCTAAGCATCCTGTCTCAACTTTGTGTAAACAGGCCAAAATAAAGCAACTAGTCACAATGTTGAGCAAGGGGAGGAGCCAGAGGGCAGGAAATGAGTGGGAGGAAAGAGAGCTAGGAGAGAGAGCTGGAGGACAGATCTTGGAACTATAGGGAGATGGACTGGACATAATATTTCACAAAAAGCAAGTATAAAGTGGGAAATCTAAATGTTAGGAAACTATGAAGGCTTGGAGGTTTAGGAGGGAGTAACTATTGCCCAGCATTGTGTTCTAGGTTAACTAAATAAACTCAGTCTCTGTGTGGTGATCTGATAAGACTATCAGTAACTTTACCAGAAGATATATCAGTAGTAAATATTAATAAACAATTACAACACTCAGGTTAACCTTCATGACTTATATCCCAAGTAAGTATGGGTAACTGAGCCTGAATTACAGATGAAGAACTTGGACTCAGATTACTATGCCGTGATAGGTGAACCATGACAAGAGCTGAGACTCATACACTTTTCTTCCCCAGGACATATCATTTACATCCCACACCTACAAGAAGAGTATAATGCATCTTATTCTTAGTTTCCTGATCTATCTCAGGGATATGATGTCCTTCTCTATAGTAGGCACTGGATGGTCTACTGAATTCAACTCAGAACTCTTTTTGTACACACCCTTCCTTGGGTTTTGGTGTGACTCCAAACTGAAACCATTCAAACACAGATTCTCTTTCAGGATGCTAGAGCCACATTGTTTCATGTTCAGAAGATGTGGGAAGTTCTCAGACTACATACATCCCAATGAAGTGCGGATTAGCTGATGAACACAGGACTGAGAAACCGGAACTCAGTGCCTCTACCTGGAGGCATGAGTAGCCCAGAGCTGAGATGACCAGAACTTCCTTTGGTATCAAACTGGAAGTGATCTTAGGAATTCTGTGAAGTACCACCCATGCTTGGCTTTTCTTCTCTCCATTGCCTCACTGATCTGTCCTGAGCACTGGGTCTCTACCTGCAGAAAAGTCATCCCCAATGTACCATTGGGAAACACAACTCAAGACATCCTCTACTCCCAGAGCCTCTTCCACAAAGAAGGAAAACCCTGACTAGATGGCCTTGTCAATTCAGAGTGACCTCTATTCCATGCTGGATCTTTCTGTGAAATGACTCTGTTCCATAATTACAGAAGTATTTGCCATCAAAGGCCATAAGGACCAGGAAAATATTAATATTCTTGTCTATAGGCCTACTAATATAGGCAAAGCATGCAATGTTTTCTGTGGGATGTGAGACAGTCCCAATATCCCTCACATTCCACCTCCTTTGAGTGTTCATGCAGGAAATTTTGCTATCAGGGTTTTGATTGTTGCTCCAACATCCTAGTTAAAGCTGTTTCCTCATCTGTTACATTTGAATTTGAATAACATGACTTTCAGCATCTATAAAATGAAGATGATATCACAAGATGCAGGCTGAAGAAAGCTACTGAAATTTCTTTGGTCACCAAGACTTCACCAGGGTTCTCCTTATGCAAAGATCTAGGTTTGACAGTCCATTGCCAAGCATCATCCTTAATGTTGGTGCAAAAGAGAGAGAAACACATTGTGCTTGCCCCCTGGGAGATCAAAGAGTATGGATATTTAGTCACACTATAGTAAAAGGGAAGGAGGCTCCAGGGAAAATGGGAATCCATGAGGCATGTCTAATTTGGAGGAAAGGAGAAAACAAAATGAGCATTCTGGAAGATAGACTGAACAAGCCTGAAAAAAAATTGTAGGCTTTATCCAAAGAACAGAGGGAAAGTCTGTTCTGAGCAAAACCATCAGCAAAAGCTGGTCATATTACAGAAATACAAAGTGTTTTACAAATCTGGAACTGAGGATAGTAGTGCCCTCCACATCCCACCTGACCATGACCACCCAGGAAAGACCAATGTCCCTTCATGTCTCCTCCACAACACTGCCGATTCTACAAGAACTGGAAGAGCTATGTTTATGGGACAAGCAGGCCTGACACTCCCACTGATCTGACCCATATATGGTGATCCCTTGTGGATGTGACATCCCTCATTTCAGAAGGCCCTCTGATGCGATTCTCTGCACTGGCCACTGACTTGACACAGGGTGTTCAGACAAGCACTGCTGTCTCTACTTAACGCCTACATTCCTCTTTGTCCTCAACAGCCTTCATGGCTTCGGTCTATCATCGGTCAGTTTACATCCACTGAAGAGGCTGGGGCAGACAAAGGTCCATGTAGCTATCTTTTCCTTCCTCCCCAGGCCCTTTATTAAGCTCTTCTTGTTCTCCACCTATATCCTAGGGATGCCTTTCTCCCCTCCTTGACCAAGCTGGATTCTGAAGAGGGAAGTAAGCAGAGTTATGAAATACATGCCAGGTACCACACAGCGCACTGCAGATGTGCTGTAAGTGGAATCACATTTCCAATTTACAGAAGTGAAGTGGGGAAGTGAAGCTACTCCACACAAAGAGTTTCTCTTCACAGAGCTCATGGATGAGAGAACCAGGAGGGCAGCACTGGTGTCTGGCTCCAAAGTGCTAGTTACTTCTATACAGAAATGTCTCCTCCTCCAACTATAGGAGGCAACAGAAGGAAGAGATTTATCTCTAAAGAAACTCTTCTAAAGTTCATTCAAAAGCCTGTGGGCCACTCGTCCCAAGGCTGAAAAAGTGAGTGGGGAGAACTTGTAGAAGCTACCTAAAGGTAGAAATCTTAGGAAGCCTTTAAAATGGTGCGTTATAAGATCTTATTCTTTTGCTGAAAAGTGCACACAGTCCAGTGTGTACAGGATATATTATAGAAGGCAAAGCAGGCAGTGTAGTGACCTGACGAGGCAGTCACAAAGGTCTGAGACATTTGGAGCAGCAGGGGAGGTGAGGAAAAGTGGACGGATTCCCACTCTCTTCTAAGGTGAGAACCCACCATATACACTCCCTGTGGGCTGGGTACGGGGGTGAGGCAGTGAAGAGAATCAAAGAGGATTCCTGGGGCTTGGGCTTGAGTGATTTGGAGGCTGGTGGTGACATTTACACAGACAGGGAACACTAAGAGGAGAACCACTTTGGAGATGAGGTGGGAAAATTAAGACTTTTCTCCTTCTGATGCATTAAGTTGAGGTGCCCATTAGTCATCTAAGTGGGATGTCAGGCAGCGGGATAGACGAGTCTGCAGCGGGCACAGAAGAACTACAGATATAAATTTGGAAGTAATTATGAACATGGTATTTAAAGGCATGGCAGTGGATGGGGTCAGCTAAGGAGACAGTGTGGGTAAGGAAGACAACAGGATCCAGAACTGAGCCAGCAAGTGGTTAGTACTTAGACCCAGAGCAGGCGAGGGAATTCAGTGAAGAAGGCAATTCAGTGTAAAGAGCCCAGGACGGCCTGGTACACTGAGCACTAATACTCTGAGCTTAAACATACTGAGGGCTATGAATGAGGAAGACCAAAGTCATTACCACCCATGTGCAAGATCCTAGGTGGTGACCTGAGAGAGGGATAAGACTTAGAAAAACTGGAATCAGAAGCAGAGGCCATGGAGACTAGGAGTAAAAGAAAACAATTGTGAGGAAGCCATTAGAGTGAAGGAATATAGGCAAGGGGGGGGGGGATACACTGTGGTATGAGATGAGGAGATAAATTCATATGGCTATAGGATAACTCAAGATACAAGAATAAAGACCAGCGATCCAGACCTCAATGGCAGTTGGTCCTTAGACTGTGATGGGACTATCTATTCACTGGAATGACAGAAAGTACGAGTCAGGAGTAAACAGATTCAGGCCAAATTGGCTGGGATATGAAGAAGGGTGTTCCTGATCTGGATCTTTTCATCAATTATGTAAGTAGTAAAACTAGCTGGGAATGCAGATTGGAAGGGCAGTGGAGGATCAGGAGAAAGTGTTTCTCCAAATTCATGAAACTGTAAGTTTGGTAAGGTGGCTGGCCACCATTAAGCATCCCTCTGAAATGGATAGCCTGTCTGCAAGGCTGTGCATATCTCACCAATGCATCCAGATGCATAGAGTAAGACAGGAAGAAGGCATTCCTTGCTGGGTCAGTTATTAAATGAGAAGCATGTGACACAAGGAGAAATTGCAGTGTCTTGGTTTTTATTTATTTCTTTTGCGTGTATAAGAAACAAGTACAAGCAAGTGGTGGTATGTGGGTGCAGGCATGTTTGCACAGGTGCATACATGAGTATGGAGAGCAGAAGTCATTTTTTGAGGTAGGGTCTCTCACTGAACATGGAGCTTATGGTGGCTGTCCAATGAGCTCCAGGCATCTGACCCCCATCCTTAGCACCTAGTATTACAGATGTGTACAGCCATCCCTGGCTTTTACATAAGTACTTGGAATCCAAACTCAGCCTTTGCACAGTAGGGACTTTACTGCCTGAGCCAGCTCCATATCCCCCACAGAGTGTCCTAAACTAAGCCATGAGGGGAAAGGGAAATAGCCGTATGCAACCATGAAAATGCTATGGGCCCATAGATACTAGTGAGATGGGACGTCTCTGAAGCTGGTCTCTGGGTGTGTGATCTGGAAAGGTGGGTGCTTGCTGTTGAAGTGAAAGTATTCAGAGGCCAGTATTTCTTATACATGCAGTTACACTCTGCCTGGAAGTCTCTGTCCTTAACTTCTTCTTCTTGGAATTGCCTGGCTTCTTTCACAAAAGCCTCAGACGTCTTCTTAGTTCAGACGTCTTTTCTCAGATGTTGTTCCCTCTACATCATGGCCACCTGTGAAAATGCTCTTATCACATATGGCTCTCTCTCATCCTGTTCCTTCCTATCACAGGATATTGCTGTTTTCCATTATCATGAGATATTTGAAATCCTTTTATTTATATTTTCTTGCTTTCTACCCTTGCCCTACTACAATATCATCTTTGTAAAACCAAAATCTGATGTGTGTTCCATGCACACAATTCATGAGCAGTAAACTTCTCTTAAAGAAAGTGTAAAGACATATGGTATATACTCACTTATATAAACCTATAGGATAGGAAGTTCAAGCTGAAATCTACACACCTAGAGAGGATATACAAGAAGGAGGACCCAGGTTGGTATGATCAATGCTTCTTTGAATGAACAAATGGGATGGACATT
>JAQQSO010003860.1:0-13231 GCA_028658305.1 Pachyuromys duprasi | reverse complement strand
CCCCCCCCCCCGTGACTTGGCCTTCCTGCTTCTTCATGGACACATGCTCTGCCACAAATAGGGCCCTTCTGGTTAGGGGTGACACAGTGTCAGAGACCAATGGAAGACAGAAGGGGGCGGGGGGGGGAGCTGCTGGGTGACGGCAAGGGAGAGAGGGCGGCAGCGGGAGGAGACGCTGCCAGTCAGGAGTGGCCCTCCTAAGAACCAGTGGCGGGTCAGCACACAGGGCACGTGGCCCTCCTCTAGGTGACTGCACAGCGGGATGAGGAGACGCTGCCAGTCAGGAGTGGCCCTCCTAAGAACCAGTGGCGGGTCAGCACACAGGGCACGTGGCCCTCCTCTAGGTGACTGCACAGGCTCCTGCAGACAGCGTGGGCATCACTGTCCTCTACCCTCCCCAGCCTGAGATGGTGCTTCTCTGACTGCTGGGCTCTGGCTTCTCCTTCTGTGACCACCGCCCGCTTCCTCAGGAGGCCGGATCTTGGCCTAACTCTTTGGTTCACCTTCACAATGGTTTGCTGCGGTAGTCAGAATGCTTGTGCCCAGCCCTCCCTCCGGAGCCTTGTTCCAGGCCTATCCCCCTCCCAGATGCCCTCTGCCTCTGTCTGCTCCCTCCCTCCCTGAAGTCCTGCCTCAGACTGGGCCTTGCTGAGCTGCCCAACTCAAGCCTGCCAGGGTGCAGATGCTCCCCAAGGCCGGGTCCCGGTGCCTGGAGGTCACAGCTGCAGGAGAACTGCTGTTTCATGCAGCACGCAGGGGCTGGTGTGTGCAGGGTGTGACCTTGTGACTCGGCTTTGACTCCTGGGTGTGGGAAGGGTGCCGCCCTCTTACCTGTGTGATTTTGTATGTGGCTCATGGCATGAGCTGTGTACAGTGTGCACTCTGGGTGAGGCGTACAAGATTTCTGGGGTTTCCACGTAAATGAGGAATGCAGGCCCCATGTCTGTAGGCTAGGAGGTATGGCATGTACAAAGCACAGTGTGACACGCGTGTGTGGCTGCTGTGTGCGCTGTGTGGTATGCACAGTAGATGTGAAACACGTTTTCTCTTTAAAAAAAAGTCCCCTAATGTGTAGGGTGTTTCTCCTGTGTGTGCCCGGGCAGCACATGTCCTCTCAGAGGTCAGAAGGGGCATGGATCCCAGACCTGAAGTTACAGGTGCATCAGCCACCTCGTGGCTGCTGGGGTTCAAACCTGGGTCCACTGTCAGTGCTTCGTAATCCCAGACACAGAGCCGGGGTGGGCGCCTCCTCCCCCGTCCTCTGCAGCCTTCCAGGCCGCCGCCCTTGGGAGACAGTCCACACTCAGCTGGCTGTGGCAAGATGTCCCAGCCACGAGGATCCTACCCAGCCGTGTACCCGCACACCCGTCCCTCCGCGCCATCCTGCCTCGCTGGCCTGGCTGATTTTCCTGCTCGGAGTAGCTCTCCCTTCATCTGACAGCCACCTCATCTTCGTGAGAAGTGAAATCACATCAAACATTGCCAGCACCCCTCCTTGCGCTGAGCCCGCCCAGCCCCCCCGCCCCCTCCCGCTGGAGCCGCCTGGCTTTCTTGCATCAGGGCCTTTGCACTCTGTGTGTGTGTGTGTGTACATGTGTAAAGGCCAGATGGGAATGTTCAACATCCTCTCTATCCCTCTCCACCTTACTCCCTCCATTGAGACAGTGTCCCTCGCAGCCAGCACTGTGACCCTCCCATCTCTGCCTCCCAAGGTGCTGAGGGGGCAGGTGTGTGTGTGGCCTGGCCCAGCTTCGTAGTTGAAACCTCTGGACTTGAACTCAGGGCCTCCTGTTTGCACAGAAGACCCTCTTGGCCGCAGAGCCCTCTGCAGTCCCTGACAAACCATTTCTACCGAGACACAGAGACAGGCCACCTCCTCGATGCCGCCCCCTCTGAAACCGTCCACTCTGTGGGCTCCGGGCCCAGAGTCTGCACTGTCACAGCTCAGAATGGCCATGTGAGGTATGGCTTCGCCCATCAGGGCGCATGAGGCAGGCCAGGGTCTGATTCCTCCCCCCCTCCCCCAAGGCTTCGGTGGGGACTGCAGGGTCCTGCACAGCCTCCCGTTAGCTGCAGACCCGGGCACTGCCTTCAGTCAGGCCTGTCCACACGGCCTGTCCAGCCCGCTGGCAGCAGCATGGTGACCATACATGTCCCAAGCCTCCTCTTCCCTCTCTCCTTACCCCCACAGAACAGGTCACTGGGGCTCACCTTTCTCGGCATCATTGAAGGACCCCTCTCTCTCTGGGCCTGGGCCTCTCCATCCCCTGGTCTTCCAGCTGGACACCTCTCTGCCCTGCTCCCTTCCAGCCTCCTCCACCCCCTTGCCTGAGTGGGTGATGCTCACTTAGGTGGCCGGGGAGGCTGCATGCTCCTCATCCCCAAAGGGTCATTTTGCCTCGAGGCTGCAGCACAAGGTGTGACCTACTTTCTCCCACCGTGCAACTCACCTCTCGGGGTATCCTGGCAGACCTCCCTCACATCCATGGGTCCGATCCTCTGCGTGCCATTGAGCAGGTTGCAGCCCGGCTGTGTCATGCAGCCTTGAACCTTCAGATCTAAGAGGATCTCCCCTGAGATTCAGGGCGAGGGAGAGACAGATGCTCACACAGGGAGCTCAGGGGAGCCTCAGAGGGAAGCCCCGCTGTGGGGGCTCCACACTCCCAGCTCAGCCCCCACTCAGTTTCCCTCTCCTCCCCCACAGCCCAGATCTCCACCTCAGCCTCCCCTCCCCCACACCCCCAGGGTCCCCATGCCCAGGCTCACCTCCCCCGAGGCTGAGGACCCCACTGTAGCAGTGTGTGCTGCCCGAAGGGCAGACCTGCATGGGCGCGTCAGAGCAGGAATGTATAGACATGCAGAGTGGGCAGCGCAGGGTCCCCGGGGCTGGGAAGCAATGGAGGACAGCGGAGGCTTGGGTCCCAGCATCCCCCAGCCTCTGGGAGCTGCCTTCCTGCTCTCACGCAGGCTGAGGTCAGAGGACGGGACACACCTGAGGGCCCGCGCTGAGTGCGGAGGAGCAGACCCAGACTTGGTGAGGGAAAGAAGGAGGTGCCAGGGAGGGAGCAGGCGGCTCCACCCACAGCTGGCACTGGACAGTTGAGGAAACCCCTCCTAGCCACAGGTTACCCCAGAACACACAAGGCCTGCCAGGTCAGCGCCCGGGAGGACGCTGCTGAGGACAGAAGAGAGTGGCGAAGGTCGCCCTCCACACGCTGGAGCTCATGGGCAACCACCTCCCACAAGTCAACAAAGCAAAGGGAAAGACTGACATCATGGTTTAGAACGGGTAACGCTCCTGCCAGGACCCCAGCGTGACCCCTGGCACCCATGTGGCGCTCCACCTCACAGCAGCCTCTAACCACAACCTGCAGGGCACCCACTGGCTTCTTCTGTTCCCTGCAGGCGTCGGGCACGGGCACACACGCACACATGCACGCGAGCGCTCGCACACACACAACTAAAAAGATCTTTTTAAGAATCCACTTCATCCTGGGTGGCTGGAACGGCCAGCCAGCGGAGTTTGGGGTGGCTGTGGCCCTCAGGGAAACGCAGATGAGGGGTGCAGAGGAGTGGAGAGGGCAGGGCCTGGGAGAGCAGGGAGGGGCAGCAGAGGGCTGTAGAGAATGCCAGGGTAGAGCAGGAGTGAGCAGGCTGGCCCTCCAAGGAGGAGAGTGTAAGGTCTGCCTTGTCAGTGAACTTCCTTCCAGGACTCCCTTCAGCTGCCCCTCCCCCCAGGACTCCCTTCAGCTGCCTCTCCCCCCAGGACTCCCTTCAGCTGCCCCTCCCCCAACCCCCTGCACTGGCACCTGTCACAGGGGGTGAAGCCCACAGAGGAACTGTGGAGGACAAGTCATTGCAGAGGTCCTCCAAGCGGCACACTTTGGTGTAGGAGGTAACAGACAGCCCCTGGCCGGTCCTATGCTCAGTGACCTTGGCCTCTTGGTCCTCAGCAGAAGTGCAGCCCTTGGTGAGAACCAAGAGCACCAGCTCGCCTGCACAAACAGAAGCAGGCAGTGAGTGTGCGGGTCAGCCTCCCACCCCTGCCCTGAGAGAAGGGAGCAGAACCCGGAGAGCGCGGGTCCGGCACTCTCACCGTTCTCTACCATCATCAGCGTGTCTTGGCAGCCTTCACCCACGTCACAGGTGGTCTGGCCAGCTGTCCAGCTGAGAGGCAGCTCAGACAAGTCCTTTACAGCCTGCAGTGTCCCGTGCTGGCATCTCAGACCCCCTGCAGGTAGGAGGAGAAAGCACTCTCTGTAAGCTCCTACAGGGCCCTTGCTTTGCTCTGACTTTCACTTCTATGAAGCAAGGACACTGGGGCCTTCAGGACTGTGGGTGTGGACTGTGGATGGCTGAAGGTGGAGGACAGAATGCAAGTTTGTCAAACAGATGTTGGAGACCCAAGGTTACCCAAAGTCAGGCTTGTGGAAATGCATGAGTGTGTGTGTGTGTGTGTGTGTGCGCGCGCGCGCGCGTGCGCGAGCTCGAGGAGGCCAGAAGTTGGAACTGGGTTATGTTCCACCTTGTCTTTTGAGACACAGACTGTGGCTGAACTCCGGCTTCACAGGTCACCCAGCCAGCGGGCTCGTCCCCACTCCCAGCCCCATGCTGGGCTGTTTTACAGGAGTGCGGGTTTCTAGCTCTGGACTTCATGTCCGTGGCAAGCACTTTCCCTGCTGAGCCACGCCCCTGTCTCTACACTCTCTCTCCAAGCTCTAAGGGTTAAGATGACACAGACATATTGGGAAACTGAGGCAGGGGCAGCTAAGAGAGTGCATCCAGGCACATGAGACTCCTAATCCATTTTCCATCCCCATGAAAGCTTCTCTTGCTCCTGCAACCGTTCTAGGAAACTCAGCTGCCGCACAGTGGCTGCCTGTGGACACTCCCGGAACCCCCACTTAACTCTTGCCTTCTCTATTGTACCTGAAGCCCTGGTGGTTTGCTCCCCGATTTCCTTTCTTACGGAGCGAGGCTGCCAGAGGTCGTAGAGGATGATGGGAGAAGGCGTTGGTGAGGCCAGAGATGGGCCAGGAGGCCTGAGCCCCAGGGTGACTGTCCCTGTGCAGAATGGGGACAAGTGTGCTCAGGACAGCCAGCAGGAGGCTACCCTCCACGGGGACAGGCCACCCATGCTCACGTGTTCCAGAGCTGTGTAAAGCTCCCCTGTGCGTGCATCTCCTGGGGCTACCTCCCTCCTTCCCTTCCCTTTCACCGCTGCAGCGCAGCCTCCCTGGAAAACCTCCTTACTTGTTCACACACATCTGCATGAGTGCTGCTCCTTTAAATGCCCGGCCTGGGAGTCCCCCGCCCCACAGCATCATACCCACCCAGGCTGAGGCAGGGGAGTGCTTCCTTTTCCTAGGTGAGACTCACCTGACCAGGAACCGCAATTCTCTCTCACTTCTAAGGGTCCGATTGCCTGGGTGCCGCCCAGCAGGCTGCAGCCAGCCTGTGGCAAGCAGCCCTGAACGCTCAGCTTGGAGGTGATGGCCGCTGGGAAAGGAGGACGTGGCCTCAGAGGCCAGCCTGCAACCTCTGTACCTTCCCCCCCCATCCACATCCCCGGGGTCCCCATGCCCAGGCTCACTCCTCACCCACACCCCCAGGGTCCCCATGCCCAGGCTCACTCCTCACCCACACCCCAGGGTTCCCGTGCCCAGGCTCACTCCTTATTCACACCCCGGGGTCCCCGTGCCCAGGCTCACTCCTTACCCACATCTCCGGAGTCCCCATGCCCAGGCTCACCTCCCTTGAGGCTGAGGATCCCACTGTAGCAGTGTGTGCTGCCCTCAGGGCAGACCTGCTCCGGGGCATTCTCACAGCCGTTTTTGGAAAGGCACAGTGGGCAGCGCAGGGTCCCAGGGCCTGGAAGTGACAGGGACAGTGAGGACAGCCCTCCACAGCTTGCTTCCCCAGCAGCCCCCCTGAGGCTCTGGCTGGCACAGGTCAGCTGGGCATCCAGGCTATGATGTAGTGGGGGGGGGTTGGAGGGCAAGGGTGCGGGGGACCCGCAGAGACTCTGGTGGAGGTCGGGTGGGTGCAGGGGCTGGGAAGGGGTGAAGTGGCTTTTGAGACAGGGCACAGATGGGGCCAGATGAAGCCTCCGCCTCCACAGAACTTCTCTAAGTGACGGAGGATAGCCTGCATGTACTCAGCAAATCTCCCAGCAACGCCCGAGTGCTGTGCTTTTCGCAGCAAAAGCAGCGAACTTCTAGGCCAGGGCAGGGAGACCCGCCTTGGGGAGCCGACCCGCTCAGTTCCCAGCACCCACTCAGAAAGGCAGGCACACCCACCCGCTCCTAACCCTGAGACCGAAGAGGGCACCTGAGCCCAGAGTACGCTCCGGCCTTTGAGGCTCAGCCCCATCTGTGAGCTAGCTCCGGGCTCCAAGGAGACACAAACTGGACGGTTTCTGGGGAACAACACCCCAGACCGGCCTCAGACTTCTACACACACACACACACACACACACACACAAACACACGGACACGCTGCCACACCCACATCCTCATACAACCAACCAACCAATGAGCAAGCCGGAGGCCAATGCCTGATGTTTCCTTGCAGAAAGGAGACCCCGAAATGAACCGACACCCGGCACACAGGACAAGGAAGGACAATGCCAGAAGATCTGGGGAGTGTGTCGGGGTGGGGGGCGAGGGTCATGCTCCGGAGCTGAAAGCTGAAAGGCTCCAATCCTGCGTAAATGTTGGCAGGACTGTTCTGAGGCGGCGATGGAGGGAGGAGAGGGGGAGGAGAGAGTGGGACGAAAGCCGGGACCCCCGAGCCGGGGCCCCCGAGCCGGCTGTAAAGAGAACCCCTGTGCCTATTTCTACCCCCAGCCCCTCCTCTTCCTCGTGACGACCCCTCCCCACCCTCCTATCACTCTTCCTCTCCGAGGCACCTCTGGGTGTGGGCAGGTCCCCAAGAACCGCAGTGCTGGACACATCATTACAGAAGTCACTATGGCGGCACACGTGTGTGTAGGCTACCAGAGAGAGCCCAGGGCCAGTCCTGAGCCAGGTAACCCGGGGCTTTTGGTCCTCAGCCTTCGCGCAGTCCTTGATGGCAATCAGGTGTACCTGGGGTCCTGGATGGAGAAAGGAAGGTGGGGGGGGTTGGGATTCCAGGGTCCTGGAGTGGGGCATCCTGAGGCCGGTGAAGGCACTCGGCATGGTGGGCCGCTCCTGGCGCTAGGGAGGAGTCCCTCCCACGGATGCAGGATGCCCGGGGGCAGAGGGGACATCCCTCCCACGGATGCAGGATGCCTGGGGCAGAGGGTCACCATTCTGCAGGAGCAGCAGCAGCTCTTGGCAAGCCTCGCCGGCCTCACAAACTTTCCTCGCCGCTTTCCACTCCAGGGGCAGCGCTGACACATTCCTCACCATCTCTGTCATGCCCCTGTGGCAGTTCAGGGCTGGCACACCTGGGATGGGGAGAACGGTCTCACTCCGGCTGGCTACCTCGCGCCACCTCCTGGGACGGGCACCCCCCTCCAGGATGGCTTTTGCACGCACAGGGCAGCAGCGTGGTGACCCCTAGCAGGACCAGCACTGGCCCAGGGTTCATGGTCCCGCCGTGGCTGGAGGCTTCTATGTGCCCTTCAAGCAGGAAACACGGCCCTTTATACCCGCAGTGTTACCCAAGACGGCGCAGGAAGCAGGGAGGGCGGGGGCTACTCGGACAGTCCCTCACCTGAGAGGGAGAGGCAGTTCCAGTCCATCCTTCCTCACGCCAGGACCCCGCCCCCACCCCGCACCTCTGCTGCTTGCCTGCTTGCCACTAACCCAAAGTCCAGACCCATCCCTCCTTCCCCTGCCCGAGGGATCAGACCTCAAATCCTCGCCCTCAGACTCAGGAGCACAGACCCCCCCTGACTAAAGACCTGGAGTTACCCGGATTCCCGGTGAGCCAGTGGCTCTTTCCTCTCCAGCCCCAACATGACCCCTACGCCGCCATTTCCAAGTACTCCAGGCACCCCATTTCTTCATCTCCAGGCTCCTGAGCTGCTTTCCAGCCAGGTGGGGAAAATGAGGATATTGTGCAGTGTGCTAGCCCTTCCTGATGTGTCTCTGTCCCCATGGCCATCTGTTTATCCCTTGCTCTTCCTGACGCCTCTCCTGAGGGGCTGGGGAGATGTTGGCTCCGTGGTGGGAACCCTGGGTTCAGTTCCCGGCACCCACACAGCGAGGCTCCCAGCCACTGGGTACTGGACATGTTCTTCAGCCTCTTCTGGAACCAGGTATGCATGTGACACACACACACACATCTGAAAGTGAAACACTTGTACACATAGAATGAAAATAAATTAAAATACTTCTGTGGGATGGTGCTTGGAGGCACTCAGAATGGTCCAGCGTTTGACATATGTAGGCTCTCCTACAATACAGACTCTCACAAAACTAGGCTGTGTGGAACCCCTGGCAACAGGTTTGTTTACCTGTACACCAAGAAGGTTGGGAAAGCACCTAAATCTCCACGTGCTGTGTGCCCCGGCAGACTTCGAGAGGTTCGAGCTGTGAAGCCTAAAGTCCTTAGGAGATTGTCTAAGACAAAGAAGGGGCCTGTGGTGGGTCCATGTGTGCCAAGCGTGTGTGCGACAGGATCGAGCGGGCTTTCCTTCTCGAGGAGCAGAAGATCACTGTGAAAGTGTTGAAGGCACAAGCACAAGTCAGAAAGCAAAATAAATATGCAGCTTTTTAAAGTAATAAGAAAAATACTTCTTGGCAATGCCAAATTTCCTTGTCTCAAAAGGACTTAAAAAGTGGTGTGCTAGAAAACCAGTTGCTTTTTGTTTTGTTTTGGGAGAGGTTGTTTTTCCTAAGAAGAAAATGGCGTTCGTAAATGCTGACCTGGTGTGGGGTAACACACACTCAGCCATGGCGCGCTGGGTCTGGGACAAGGGTCCTACCAGCTGAGCCACATCCTGGTCCTTCCTTCCTCCTCCTCCTTCCTTCTTCCACCCTCCTCCTCCCTTCTTTCTTTTCTTCCTTCCTTCCTTCCTTTCTCTCTCTCTCTTCTCTCTCTTCCTATCTAAGAGGAGGGGACACCGCATCCACCCCTCTTGCAAAGCCCCGATGACAATCCAGTGTGTGCGCCCACTGAGTTCACCCTGAGGAAACAGTGGCTTTCCCCACTGCTCTGTGCTGACACACAGTGGAGGTCACAGCAGGGGCAGAGGTGCTGACCCCCTTGGCTGAGTAGCTGGTGCTCCCTGCTTAGTCCTCCTCTCCTGCATACTTCTGGCCTGTCCCCGAGGCCACATGAAAGCAGGGCAGAATCGCACACACTGTGAAAGACTGGGCTGTACAGCTGGGTGAGGCTCATTACCCGGCTCCTCCCACTGCGGCAGACGAGCCCAGCTGTGTAAATTTTTCGGAAGCGGGCACAGCTGGACCAGGAAGATTGGCCTGTACAACAGGTGCAAAATGGGAGCCTGCCAGTTCCTCATCTCCGAGGCCCTGAAGCTGTGGGTGTGTGGGCACGTGCTGCTGGAGGTCAGTGTTTGTTTGATCTGGAGTCAGTTCTGGGTCCTCAGCCCTCCTTGTCTGTTGGCTCAGCAGCCATGAGAAGGTCAGATCACGTTAGAACTCGCTTGGATATTTGCCTAGCGTTTGGAGTCAGACTCCTGAGCTCTGGTGCTTTGAGCATTTCTTCCTTCGTGACAACAATGCCGCAAAACACAGCGGCTCCTTACTGACCTGAGAGGAAGCTCTTCTCTCCGGGCTTTCCCCAGTTTCGACCCTGGCTCCGGGCGCAGTCCCAATCTTCCTGCATTGCCCTCTGTCTACACTTCCCAAGAAGGACCCTGCATGAGGACCCTCTGTGCAGAAGGTCAGTGGAGGGAAAAGTACCGCCCATTCCATTCATCTTCAGAACTGCCCAAGGCATGGTCTTCTTTCCCCATCACCACCATCATCATCATCACTGTCATCATCACCCTCTTCATCCTCATCACCATGATCATCATCCTCATCACCCTCATCATTACCATCACTTCATCACCATCATCTCCATCATCATCATCCTCATCACCACCATCATCATCACCATCATCATCACTTCATCACCATCACCACCACCATCATCACCACCATCACCACCATCATCATCACTGTCATCACCATCACCCTCATCACCATCACCACCCTCACTACCCTCACCATCATCACTCTCATCACCACCACCATCATCACCACCATCATCATCACTGTCATCACCATCACCCTCATCACCATCACCACCCTCACTACCCTCACCATCATCACTCTCATCACCACCACCATCATCACCACCATCACGATTACTACCAGGTGCTAGAGCCGCCAGCAGCTTGTCGAAGCCCTCTGAGCTGAGCTGCAGCCCAGGCCCGGGGCTTATTGGTTTGCCTCCCAGCTGTTGAACTCTTGACACACTGAAGCACTCTGGGAGCTCTGGATGGCCGGAAGAAGGCCTCCTTGGCTGAAGAAAGCCCCGGTAGTGATTCTCGGCTCCAGCTGAAATGATGGTGTTCACCTGTGATCCCAGCACTCTGGGGCCAAAGCAGGAGGGTCCGAAGTTCAAGGCCAGCCTAAGCTAACTAGGGAGCTGTGTATCTTAACAAGACAAGAAGAGAGAAACAGGGGCTGGAGAGACCGCTCAGCAGGCAGAGGGCTGGAGCTCAGTTTTCAGCAGCCATGCTGGACAGTTCACAACTGCTCTAACTCTGGCCCAAGAGAAGAAAGCTGACCCTCTCTTTCAGCCTCCAAGTTACACACCCACAAAGACACATGAATACACTTTATATATGTATATATATACATATATATGTATATATTTATTCATTTTTGGGTTTTGGTTTTTTGAGACAGGGTTTCTCTGTGTAGCCCCGGCTGTCCTGGACTTGCTTTGTAGACCAGGCTGGCCTTGAATTCTCAGAGGTCTTCCTGCCTCTGCCTCCCTGAGTGCTGGGATTACAGGCATGTGCCACCATGCCTGGCCACTTTTTTTTTTTAAGAGAGAAAAAGAGAAGTGAAAGCTTGGTTCACAAAAAGGGCTGACTCTTAACACCCTTTCCCTCTGCTCAGACGGCCAAGTCCCTGGAGGGACCCCCTCAGTCCCAGCCTGCTCACCTGCCAAGGGCCTGGGGTTCTCCGGGAAATGACAGTTATGTGCTTGGCGCTGGCCTGCATTTGGGTTGAGGGATGGGTGTGTGGTGAAGAAGAAAGCTGGGACCGGGCAGATCCTGTTAGTACTTGGGGTGAATGCCATGGGATTGGAGCTGGATCCCTAGAACCCATGCAGAACAGCCAGGACGATCGATGTGTGTCTCTGCAGAGATGGGAGGACTCAGGGCTCCTCCAAACACATAGCCGAACCTGTCACCAAGCCCCAGTCCCCGTGAGAGGATGGGAGAGTCCTCAGAGGCTGGTTCTGCAAGCCCCAGGGCTGGAGTTCACACTCTGGTCCTCCTGTTAACGCCTGGCTGTAGCCGCCTCTGGAAAAACTCCCAGGCGAGGAAATGAAGGGCGAAGATCCAGAATCACCCCCCCCCCCCCATGCTTTCCCAGTCCCAGCTGCGCATCTGTGCTCTCAGCACTCAGGGGACTGAGGCAGGAGGATTGCTGTGAGCTTGAGGCAAGCCTCAGCTGCACAAGTACCAGAACAGCTGGGGTTATGCGGAAGGACCCTGTCTGAAACAAACAAGCTTGTCACATACATAACTGGCTACAGTGAATAACAGTGTCCATTCGTCTGAGTCCCTAGTGTGTGACCGAAGTGGAACCCTGGGCCAGGGGTGGGGGGATGGATCAGGGGTAGGAATTTCTGTGCAAGCCCAGTGCTGTGAGGTTTAATCCCTAGCAACCATGTGAAAACCCAGGGGTGGGGACAGGCACCTGTCACCCCGGGGGTGTGACAGGCAGAGCTAGGATGGCTACTGCTTCCCGGATGGCAGTCTAGCCTCAGGTTCAGTGAGAGCTCTGTCTCCGGGGAGCCTGACAGATCTGGCCTGTGTACACGCGTGCACAGGTATATGTCCCCAACACGAGTGTGCATCACACACACAGATGGGGGAGGGGAGGGAGAGTTGGCACACTTCCTGGACACCCCACGTGTCAGTCTTCTCTGTTGCAGGATGCAGAGTCATGACCTGAAGGAAACTTCGAAACATGATTCTGGACACCGTGGGGGGTGGGGGTGGGGAGGTGGGTGGGGGCTGGGATATTTGTGCTGCCTGACTTTATAACGACAAATGAAACCAAACCAAGCATCAGCGTGCTCTCCCAATGCACCCTGTCCTCAGCTCCAGCTTCCCTGAATGGAGTCGGGAGAAGATCCTGGTCCCAGCAGGTCCCAGCAGCTCGCTTTGGTGCCCTCAGGGCTAACCCGGGAGACTTGACGAAACCGTGGCTCAGACTGAAACTTTTTGAAATTTTGTTGTTGTTTCTTGATGTTTTGTTTTGTTTTTAAACGGGTTGGAGGCACGTGAGGATACAGCACCTGCCTGGAAATTGACAGGAAGTGTGGCTCAGTGCTCAGCACAGAGAAGATGGGCTGGGGAGGGGAGGGGGGCTTAAGCCCTCGCTTAAAGAAGAAGCAAACAAACAAACAGGGAACCAGCTCTGTGGGCAAAGCGGCTTGTAATGGCCCCTGAAGTCTGAGCTCAGTCCCTGGGCCCCACGGGGTGGGAGGTGACTGCGGATTCCTCCTCCACAGGTGTGCCTAAGCACACAAATAAATAAAATTATCATTTAAAGCTATTTTTGAGAGAGAGAGAGAGAGAGAAAGAGAGAGAGAGAGAGAGAGAGAGAGATCAAAGAGGAGGAAAAGTCCCTGGGCGGGACTGGTCCCTTCTGAGAGGATGGGCACCTGCTGGGTGGTGCTCTGGGCTTCGGCCCCTGGGGGGCTCCAGAAGCTTTCCTTTTTAAGCTGCCCAGTCTGAGGCATTTTGTTATAGCTGCTGCAGAAGCTGGCCATGGAGGAGCATCATAGGAGTCAGACTCATCTAGCCCCGCTGGGCCTACAGGGCAGGACTTCAAACCCAAGTCAGCCTGGCAAGGGAAGGAGCCACACCGCGGCTCCAAGGGAGTCTTTGAAGCTCATGGCGGCCGTCCTCAGCATGGCTCCACAGTAGTCAATGTGCTTTCCTCCTGTCGCCCCGGGATGCCTCTGTGAGGGTCTCCCGGAAAAGCAGCCAGGGTGAGTTCCAGATGGTGCCTCCTCCAGGATGGGCAGTGTGGAGGAT
>JAQQSO010003859.1:0-13232 GCA_028658305.1 Pachyuromys duprasi | reverse complement strand
AAGTCCACAAAGAAATTAGTTTAAAATAATTGGAATCTCTAACAGCAAAACTTACTTTTTATATGTAGTAGCAAGCCAAGATATGAAAATATGTATAAAAAGGAATAAGCTTAAAGAATGTAAAAGTACACTTGATCAATTAATTCCACAAATATTTGTTGAATACCTACTGTGTGAGAGAGAACTTACAATGGCAAATAATATCAAAGAATTCTCTCCCCTCTGGAACTTCTTTGAGAAATAATATTGAAAAAGTATGTCAAGCAGTGGTGTGAATTCTATAGTTATAAATAAGCAGAATGAAACAGCAACATAGAGTGGAGATTATTGTTTTTAAAAAGGTGACAAAGGAGGCAGAGAACTATTAGCTGAGTAAGGAGGGGAAAAGGTCAAGCAAAGAATTCAAACCAACAGAGCTACCTGAAGGACCTTGGAAGTTATCAAGAAAGATGAGAACTTAATACAAAATATATTCAACATTATAACAGTTTGAACATGCTAAAAAACAGATTTTTATTTTTGGTGGAATTAATAACCAGTTTTCTATCAATATGAATAATACCTGACCTCATAAAGTTGGAAAGTTTATTTTGGCTCATATTTTCAGAGATTTCACTTCACAGACATTTAGCCTTTGCTGGTATTTTGGGCTCCGTGACAGTATATCATGGGAGCTTTTGGCAGAGAAAGCTAATCACCTCATGAAAACCATAAAGGAGGGAAGAAAGAAGGGGATAAAAGGGAATTCAAGAAAGAAAGAAACAAATAAAGAGAAAGAAAGAGGGGGCACTGGTGATAAGGAGAATTGAGAGAGGGAGAGAAAAACTGGAATATGAGGGAAGGAATGGGAAGAGGCAGTGTGAGGTCTAAGATTCACTTCAAGGTACCTCCTCAGTGATTCTACTTCCTACAGGTAAGCTTGACTTTGTTCTAGCACCTCCCAAAGGGTCAGACATGAGGCTTGACACAAGACCCTTTGGAGAATGTGTAGAATCTGAACTGTAGCACCACATAACATTTTCACAGCCTTTCCGTTTGTTGGAGTAGTTTATCAATTGCCATGCTTCAACAAAGAGATGTGAACCTGCAGTTAAAAATGAAATTAAATTTAAATTAACCCATTAAAGCAGTAAATAATCTCCAACCATTTGCTGGGGATACAAATGCAAAAACAAATACAACTATTTGTATTTGTTTGTTTAATTCCTACATGCTTCTTAGACGGAATGTCTTGCTTCTGTTTCTTCACTTATCATCTTCATCTATGGATTATGTAGCTGTTGTAATGTGCCTGTTACAAAAAGTTAAAAATTTGACATTTTTCATCATCACCAGATCTTGCTGGTTCTGTTTTTTTCCCCCATCACTCAAGTGGTTATCTTTATTACTAAAATAATAGGCTTAAATTTTGCATTATCTCAAAATACTGACTTTGTTTTAAAGGGTAACTGCTTAGCAGCATCAACAAAAGAGGGAGGGCTGTTTTATAAAGCCAGTAAAAACTTAATCAATATATAAATCAAAAGGTTCCTAACCCATTCTCCTGCTTCCTGTGGAACTTGCATCTATCCCATTTTCCATGTTTTAAGCACTGTTGATTTTTAACTATCCAGTGTGTTGGTTGCTGGTTTGATGTGTAAAGGAAGACGAGGCTGGTTAATGGGACTTAGACATGGCTTTGTTAACCCTGCAGAATTGTATTGGGTAGGTTTCTTTCAATTGTCACTTCTCCCTTATATGCGAATGTGTTGATAGAAAGGCTTCGTACTAGGTCATCACATTGTGACTGAGCATAAGATATCACTGCCATTACCAGACAGTGGCACCGCAGGGTAGAGGCTGGCTTTTCAGGAAATCTGTAACTGGAGTTGTAGCTACTGTTGTGCTCTGCTTACCTCAAGCATTCCTTCATCTACATGGAGTGTCTTTTCTCTGGGTGGTTTTTTTGTTGTTGTTTTGTTTTGGTTTTGGTTTTGGTTTTTTTTTTTTTTTTTTTGGATGAAGAAGGCAATTCTCAGACTTGACCCTGAGGTAAAATCCAATTCTGTGAGAAAGCACGGGAGGGAGGATAGGGTTATGCTAGCCTGTTCATTCTCAATGGTGAGGTTTAATTCCACTCAGTGAGGGTCTCATGGCCCACTCTTACCCTTTGTAATCCATGGAAAGTGAGAAATTACAAGGGTGTTTTAAGCTATATTTTTTAAATACTATTTTGTTCGTCTACCTTTTCCTGTGCTCATTTATTACCCAGTTTCTCCAGCATGGTTCTTTGTCTCCTGTACTGGTATAATTTTATTGTTTTAGAGGCAAAAGGAGAAATAAAGGCAGTAGATTTTACTGATTATTTTATCATACTAAACCAGAAAATAATAAGCTATTTTGAAATAGTGTTAGCATAAACAATAAATATTTATGCAATATGTACATATCCATGTTACAGCATTCTATTTAAGAAGACTACAATGCCCTATTCTATCTGAAGGGCAGAGTATACAGGGTCTTAAAGGATGGCAAGACCTCATTTAGAACTGGATGTACTGTAATCTCAGCCCTTAGGAGGTTGAATTCATGACCAACCTGGACAATAGAGTGAGACCATCTTAGAAAGCAAAACAAAACATCGCATTTAGAACACAAAATTTGCTTGTTTAATTCACTTAGTTCAGGAAATTTAGGTTCCTATTAATAAAAATGCATGTGTTTTTTTTATTCCTTCCTTAGTAGAAAACTGTAACTAAAAAAATTCTTCTTACCGTCAAGTCTATCATAAAAATTTAAAGCCATGATCTTGGCCAAATATTAGAAAGAAGGGTTTCACCTTTTTTACGTGCACTTCAGCAAACCCCATAGCCTACAGCTTCTTGAACCTGAATCTCAAAACTATGGATCAAAGACCAGAGAGGTCCTCATAGGATCTTATCTGCAGAGACTTTTCTCAAGCTGCCTGCAGGTTGCCTACAGGGTCCCAGTATTCACTTGGCAAGGTTCTTCCTAGAGTAGGTTAAATGTAAATGAAATTTCTTACATCCAGGTTTTTGCAGAGAAATGTTTTAGGCCTTTGAGGACACTTCTCACACTGAAATTCATTGCCAATACAATATGCCATATTCTACTGCAGAACACTGTTTGGCAATAGAATGTGGACATTGTATAAATCCGGAAAAGGATGAGGAGAAAAAAAATGGACAATAACTATGCGGAGACAAGTCGATAGCGGCTAGGTTTGCATTTTTCTTTTTGACATGTTGGTGAAGATCATGTTCATTTGGGGTAATAACTAAGGTATTATTATGTTTTCACAAATCATAATATGATTATATAGTGTGCATTTAAGGAACTCATAGGTCTATAAACCTAGGTGACAAAATAACAGAAAATCCTTCCAGGTTCATTTTGTTCTTCCCAACCATTTTAGTATTAATACAAAATGTTTTCTCAAAATGCATTTGTCTTCAAAGTAATCATCTTCTTCCTGGCTGTATTAATGCTCTACTAAAGTACTAATTTGTACCCAATATTTTTCATACTAATATAAAAGAAATAAAATTCTTCTGAGCTGAAAAGAGTGCTTTCTCTGTGGAAGCCA
The DNA here is from genome assembly GCA_028658305.1 of Pachyuromys duprasi. Taxonomy (NCBI): domain Eukaryota; kingdom Metazoa; phylum Chordata; class Mammalia; order Rodentia; family Muridae; genus Pachyuromys; species Pachyuromys duprasi. Next base: position 9,646 of record JAQQSO010003859.1, on the reverse strand, counting down.
GGCATCAGGTACTCATAGCCTTGACTTCTAGAACACATGCATGCAAAATGCCTAGCTTAAGGAGTTTTATAAATGTACGTTTTTGCAGTTTGTATTGATCAATCCATGTAGTCCATAAACATTTGTCTAAAAGTAACACCAAATACATTTGGAGATCATTCACACCCAAACACCTGTAAATCAGGTAAGTGAGGGATGGTGCCATGACTTTAATAGTATTGAAAACGGGGGGAAAGTGTGCCAGCATAGCTGAGTCAGACTGCTGCATGGTGAACTATGTTCGGTTTCATTCTGAGCAGATGCTGTGTAACAGCTGTCTTTATAGAGTGTTCCCTCAGACTATGTTTTCCCTCAGATATGTCTCAGCCCTGTTTGTGCATTCACCATGCACCGTGTATGCAGACTCAGGGAAGGCACTTCATATTTCTGTGCACAGATCTCTACCTTGCACAGCACAGTAGACAGGGGCCCCGAAGTTCTATAGAGGCATTCTGCTCAGTTTGTGTACATTACCTTGTCAAGTGTTGCCTCTCATCCATTTTTCCACATCCCTGTTCATCAGCGATACTACAGTGATAGTATAATATATTTCAACACCATCTTTAAGGAGAATCATAAACCCTGTGTAGCTGTCCAGCAGCTATAATGTGACTGGTATGAGCAAGTGGCTTAGTGTGTACTTTTATTTAATGTTGTAATTGAAAACTGAGTTTAGAAAGCCATGCCTAGTGGCTCTCTGTGGGACAGGTGACAAGACAAAGCTAACTGAGATGTTGTTATGGAGTTCCTTAAATCCATATGTAGGCGTGTATAGAATTACTCTGCCGTTGGATTCTGATGGGCTAAGTGATAAAAAGTTCCTCTACATTCAAAACATATTTTTATCTTTATTTTTTAAATCTTTTTTTGTTTTTTTTGTTTTTTAATACATATTTTTATTTTTTATATTAATCACAGGTTATTTACTTTGTATCCCAGCCATAGCCCCCTCCCGCACTCCCTCCCAATCCCAGCCTCCCTCCCTCATTTCCTCCCTTCCCCTTTCCAAGTCCGGGTTAATTTAGCATTTCTTAATAATTCTTGCCAAGATTTCAATTTTTGTAAATTCAAACCTTTTAAATTTAGGGTATGGTTAAGTTAAATATTAATAATACTTTTAGCGGCTTTTTTCTGACAAACTATGTTGCTTTTATGTGAAAGAAAAAGATTATTTATATGTGCTGCACTTTTTAGTCTGATATGTTTAATTCATTATTTTGAGTCAATACTGAACTTGTCTAGATCACTATGGTTGTCTCTTACGTTCCTTAAATATATGTTAAATGTAATACATGCCATAAGAAATAAAATTTTCCCTACATATAAGACATTTTATTTAGGAAGACTGCTCTTAAGCAGATACAAATGACTGCTCTTTATTCATATCCCCTCTTTGTTTCTCAAGGGATACCATCAGTGCCCAAATCTATTGAACCCATCACATCCTATTTTCTTTACTGATCTATTTTAATCCAAATCTGTAAATATTGCCCTCCTTCTTGATTAGCCTTTCTTCTCTACATTTACTTTCAAGTAATGGTAATAGTCTGTAACTACTTTTAACCTGTCCCTTTAGACTATCAAGAATTCTACATTTAAGGATATATTGTTTTAGAACAATGGGTATTACAATAATACAATTACAAGCAACATATCTAAAAATATGAAAGTAATACAGAACTCTTATTTTGTTAAAACTTGGCATTTTTGACACTATCTTGATATTTCAGTGAATGTCCATTCGCCTCAAGTGTTTTTTTTTTCTTCAAATAATGAGTTAGTTCTTATTTTTTTTTTGTTACAGCAAATTGAGGGAATAAGTTCAACTCTGTAGGCTGAATAACAAAATAGCTGAGTGTCTTCTGTCTCCCCTTTGCTTTCGTTGTCTTAGTTTCGTTCCTGTGGTTGCAAATACCTATTTTATCCACTTGGTGCAACACCATACCAATACATTCTGTGAGGTTCAATGTCTGGCTCTTAAAATGGTACAGTAAATGCTCACCTTTGGTTTTAGCTGTAGTTGAAATGTCTTTTTCTTCCTGGGCTTGAGGGGACATGTCTGGAATTAAAGCACTCAGGAGGCTGAGGCAGGAAGCTCACTGTGGGCTTGGACTAGACCCTTCATCAAATGGAGGACAGAAAAGGAAGGAGGAAGACTGAATGCAGTCATTTGAGAATATGCTCTGCACCTTTAGTTTAAACAATGTCAAAATTTTTGAGTTGCCTCTTAAAACTTTAGTTTGGGGGAAGTTTGGAGCTTACATTAGCAAACTAGAAAAAAATGTAAAATGCCCTATGACACCCCATACTTTTAGTATGCCCAGAAAAAAAAATCCAAGTATGTACACAAAACACAGGTGCATGTATGTGTGTGTGTGTGTATGTGTTTACCAAAACGGTGTGGATACTAAATAAAGCAATTCATTGAATCACAAAACAACAGTAGGGCTGTTCTTGAAATACTTAGAAGGCTTTCATTTGAAGGAAATTTCAGGTTTATTATAATGTACTGTTCTCAGGTGAAGCTATAAGAACCTAGTTATAACATAGAAAGGTGTGTGTCAAATACGCAGATTTAAAATATAAATAACAATTCAGTTAGTTTTTTATTACTTTTCAAAATGTAGCTTGTTTTAGTCATATATGTTAATGTTTATTCTCTAATAATAAGCTTGATTATATTTGTTAAATAACTTTTACCTAATTCCTTTATGTAATGAAGTAGTTAAGTTGTTTCTAAGGGAAATAAAGCATTCTGGTTCATCTATCAAATCAGGAGTGTCCTGTGAGGTTAATAAGGGTTTCAGTTTAGGCAGATCCTCTGTCTTCACTGGGCTACCTACACAACAGTTACCCCACCCAGTTTAATTAGGCTGTCAGTCACAGTTAGTGGCATCACACATTTTCACAGCTGCCTGACCAGGGCTTTCTTTTAGCCAGGCTTGGTAAACAGAAGACTGAGTGAGTACACTCTTGATCAAGGAGAGACACAATCTCCTCGCAACCTCTTCACTCTTACACAATATGCATGGACAAAAACAAATGTGGTAAATTAAATAAAAAGAAGCTATGCCGAAAGAGAAAACAGTAAGACAGAGACAGTTCTAGTCATGGGAGTGGCTCAAACACAATCAAATGTGGAAAGTGAGTCTTTGGCCTTAGATTCTGGGAGGTGGCAAGCATTTAGGCCCAGGCAATATTTGTAAGAATATACACCTCTTATTTGGGCACAACTCCTAAAATAACATTCTAAATTGAGTTTTCCCTAAGTTTTACAATGTCAATAGGTATAAATAAATCTGCAATATATGGAACTCTATTTATTGTTTATATTTATCACATAAAGATATTTTCCCAGAGTCGTAAACTGTCTGCACAAAAAGAGAAGGTCAAAATAGAGGGTAAGTCCTCTAGCTCATTAAAAAATAAAATAAAAGCTTTGAGATGTTTCATCTTTGCAAAAGAAAGTGCATGTTATTTATAACATAATAATCTAAATTATGAAGAAATAATCTTAATAAGAAAATGATGCCACTAAAATTCATAAAACTAATTATGTAATGCCTGATCAAGTTGACCATTCCTGTTCAATAAAATGAAAAATGAAAATTATGTTGTTTTAATTTCTCTATGTTGATTATTATCCTTTGGTTACAGGATTTATTGTATTAATTTCCCATGTTTTGATTAACCACCGCATACCTATACTAATTTTTCTACTTTTTAGAACCCTAAGCCATTTTCACTGTTTCATCAGGCACCAAATAATATTAAATCCTCACACTTGATCACTGATCAAAGCTCCACTGAAACAATTTTGGTACTGGAACATTCTACTTGAAAGTATTTAGTTTTGAATAATTTAGGTTTATATATGTACACTATATTCTTTTGGGTTTTATCTGAGTATGATTTGTTTTCTGATAAGTTTTCCTAATACTGGCAAGAACAGTAGAAATATATACACAAATTCATACACAATACACAGTAGAGTATAAATGTTTTTATTTCCTCAGTTGTGGGGATGAGATGAGAGCCTTTCCCAGGCCTTTCTGCATCTTTCTGAACTCTTGCTGGCTGATTCAACTCAGATGTTCTGTCCTAAATTCCTCTTTAACTTGTCTTATTCAAACCTGCTTTTCTTGGCTTTTGACTGAATTGCTTTTCCTGGCCTCAAACTAATTCTGGCAATATGTTTTAACCTACTAACTCCTCCTCATTCTCTGGCTCATTCTGTCTCCACCTGTGTCTAGCTTGTTCTCTTTGCAACATGTCTCTATAAAACTGTCCCAGTAATCAGCTCTCAGTAATAAACTCCTTTCTCTCCTTGTATGGCTCTCTCTCTCTCTCTCTCTTTTATCTTACTTTTTAAAAATTAATTAATTAATTAATCAATTAACAATCAATTAATTAATTAATTTAAATGTTTTCACTTGTATCCCCGCTGCAGCCCCTCCCTCTTCACCTCTCAGTTCCACTCACCTTCTGTCTTATCCTCCTATGCCCTTTCCCTAGTTCCCTGATTGGGGAGGACCTCTTCCCCTTCTATCTGACTCTAGCTTATTGGGTCTCATCAAGGCTGGCTGCATCATCTTCCTCTGTGGCCTGGCAGAGAAGAAGATGATGTGCTCAAAGAGCCAGCCACTGAGTTCGTGTCAGAGACAGATCCTGTACCCCTTACTAGGGAACCCACTTGGAAACTGAGCAGCCAGTGGGCTTCATCTGAGCAGGAAGTCTAGGTCTTCTCCATGTTTGGTCCTTGGTTGAAGTATTAGTCGCAGCAGGACCTCCTGGGTCCAGGATTTTTGGCCCTGTTGGTTCCTTGTGCAGTTCCTGTCCCATCTAGGTCTTTCTATATCCCTCTTCCTCTATTTGGATTCCTACACTCTGCCCAAAGTATGGCTAAGAGTCTCAGTATCTGCTTCAATACCCTGGTGGGTAGAGTCTATCAGAGGTCCTCTGTGGAAGTCTCCTGTCCTGTTCCTTGTCTTCTCCTACTTCAGATGTCTATCCTGTTCACCCTTTCTGAATGAGGATTAAGCATCTTCCCTAGGGTCCTCCTGGTTGTTTAGCTTCTTTAGTACTATTGATATTAGTATGTTTACCCTATATTATACTGCTAATATCCACTTATAAGTGAGTATATACCATATGTGCCTTTCTGCGTCTGGAATACCTCACTCAGGATGATCTTTTCTAGTTCTTACCATTTGCCTGAAAATTTCATGATTTCCTTGTTTTTCATAGCTCAGTAGTATTCCATTGTACAAATATACCACACTTTCTGTATCCATTCCTCCATTGAGGGTCATCTAGGTTGTTTCCAGATTCTGGCTATAACAAATGAATCTGCTGTGAACATAGTTGAGCAAATGTCTTTATTGAATGCTCGGGCATCTTTTGGATGTATGCCTAGGAGTGGTATAGCTGGATCTTGAGGTAGCACTATTCTTAATTTGAGAAAGTGCCAGATTGATTTCCAAAGTGGTTGTACAAGGTTACATTCCCACCAGCAATGGAGGAGGGTTCCCCTTTCTCCATAACCTCTCCAGCATGTTTTGTCACTTGAGTTTTTGATCTTGAACATTCTTATAGGTGTGAGGTGAAATCTCAGGGTCATTTTGATTTGCGTTTCCCAAATGACTAAGGATGTTGAGCATTTCTTTAAGTGTTTCTTTGCCATTCAATATTCCCCTGTTAAGAATCCTCTGTTTAGGTATTTACCACATTTTTTAATTGGATTAAATGGTTTCTTGGTGTTCAACTCAATGAGTTATTTATATATTCTGGATATTAGCCTTCTGTCAGATGTAAGGTTGGTAAAGATCTTTTCCCAGTCTGTAAGCTGTCGTTTTGTTCTGCATCCCAGATCTCAAGCTGTACTATGGAGCAAAAGTAATAAAAACAGTATGGTTCTGGCTTAGAAACAGACTAGTGGATCAATGGAACTGAATCAAAGACCCAGAAATAAACCCACACACCTATGGAAACTTAAAACTTTTTACAAAGAAGCCAAAAGCATACAGTGAAAAAAGACAGCATCTTCAACAAATGGTACTGGTCTAACTGGATGTTTACATGTAGAAAAAAGTGCAAATAGATCCATATTTACCATCCTGTACAAAACTAAAGTCCAAGTGGATCAAAGACCTCAACATAAAACCAGACTCACTAAATCTGTTAGAAGAAAAAGTGGGGAAGAGCTTTGACCTCCCTGGCACAGGAGACAACTTCCTGAACAGAACACCAACAACACAGACTCTAAGATCAATAATTAATAAATGGGACCTCATGAAACTGAAATTCTTCTCTAAAGCAAATGACCTTTTGCTGCTCTTAAAGTAACCTATCTTTCCTGTCCTGTTCTCGGGAGAGTTGGGTGTATCCTATTTCTGACTCATTTTGTCAAATCTTTCTCTTGTTCATCACTTTGTCTGCCCCTCAATTAGAGGTCACTTTCACACATGGCTGCTTCCCCTTACAAAGTAACTTTACCTTCATTGTTTAGGATTAAAGGTTTGTACTAAGTGTCTGTATTCCAATCAGATCATACTGTAATCTAGAATGTGTTTGCATTCCAGCTGAATCATATAGACCTAGAAGGTCTTTGATTGTGATCCCTTGCAAGAGCAACTATATTACTGGATTAAAATACCTTTAAAATAAAGGTACTTGTGTTGTTATCTTTGGAGGTACATTGTTTTATAGAGACTCAATTCTTTTATCTACCACTATTTGAATATCAAATTAGCAATAAGTTCTGTGTTTAGTATCACAGGCAAAGAAACTATCAATAATGCTGATCCTCATAAAGCTATTCCATGGAAAACAAAAAAAATAGCCTAATGATCAACAAGTCTAACCATCTGACATGGTGAAGTGAACGGCATAGAACTGTCCCATGGATAAGCAACCATAACCAAACAGGATGTTTAGACTGAAGGGCATTCAGGGTAGCTTTGCCTCTCATGTGACAGTTGAAGCCAACTTAAAGAGTCATGAGAACTGAGAATAATGCTGAGAAATTACAGCTAATCTCAGCAGATGAAGTGTGCTTAACTAATGAGAAATATTTCCTCTTAATATTAAGAGTTCATTTCACATCTGAGCATGTGCTGCTGGCATCAGATGCACACAGTGTTCTTTCCATCCATGCACGGTGATAAAAGTCAGCCACTCAGTAGTAGCTTACTTTTTTCATATTATCAAAATGAGAAATTATGGTTCCCTTGGACATGGCCTTTGTATAAGTAGCTCCTTTTTCTCAAAGTAGTTTGTCATTGATTACTTTGCTCTGCTTCTAGAAGCTTTGGAGTCTGTTGTGAGCCCTTATTTATTTTCTCCAGGCATCCCAGCATAAGAATGCAATGCCTAGAGTGAAAACAGGAAGCTGGGTTGATGCTTTTTTTTTTTTTTGCTTACCCATATCTGGTACCATTTCAGTGTGTAAAAGCGCATGAAAAATATCTAGAAAGTCAGATGCCCCCAAGAGAGAATTTTTTGCAGTAAGTCCCTCTTGGGCTGATTATAAGACTAATCAGCCATTTATCAAGCAAGCCATTATGTATCTGACCATATGAATAAACATAATTCATGCAAATATAATTTATGTTAAATACATTCTTGAGTTATTATGCACAATATTTTCTTCATCAAAAAGCAGTGACCAAAAGTGCACATATATTTGCAGTAATTCTTTTCAGCATCTTGAATATTCCATTTTCCTCTTGCCTTTGATGAAAGACTGGCAGTTTCTCTGATTAAGTTCCTCTCCAAACATATCCCAGGCATTTGGAAGGAGGTTATTTATTTCCAAAGCTATACATTATGATGATATTGTCAATCTGCTGTTTAAGGTTTCACCAGTATTTCAATTTTATTCTTTTAACAAAGCTTGGTATTCTAGAAACTCAGTCCTGTCCTGGCTCATTAATAAACAAATTAGAATGCTACAGTCTCTGTCCTGACCTCAGTGGTACCCATTAGTGACTTTTCTCCATTGTACTGTGATGTAATCACAGACACTGAAGTAGCTGGCCATTTTCTTTGTTAATCAGAAATAATTCAGAATCATTACAGTTCAAAGACAAAAGCCCGTGTGTTTATTTTTTTATATAAAGACACATTTAGAGCTGTTCCCTTTGCTCATATTTTGAAGATTCATGTTTTAGATTACAGTTGCAAACATGAAATGTTATTCTGTGTGCAGCCCTTTAGAAATAAATAAATTCATGCAAATCTAAAAGTTAGAACTGCTAACCTAGACATGAGAAAATACATGCTGCAGTAGGAGCCATGCATGATGTAAGGTCTAATTCTATCAGAAGTCCAGAGGCTCTCCTCAGATAGATGTGTAGCTCATTGAAGGCAAATTCACTCAAATATTCCATTATAATTCAGTTAAAAATACTTTAAAACTTCTTTTTAAACATAATATTGCTCATCTGAGGAACAGTGAGTTAATAAGTCCTCCAGCTTTTGTTTTTTATTGATTTTTTTTTCACCAATGCTTTAGGTGAGTCATTACCTGCTCATGAGATTTTTATGAGCGAATCTGATGCCCATATATGTACCATAAATGCTGACAAAGATGAAAACTGTATTCATTTACTAAAACAAAGCACTCTCAGGCTGTGTGGATAAGTACAGTTAGGAAGATGTGCTCCACATCATGGCATTTAGGTCCCAAACCCAGGCAACATTCATTTTCCAAGCTAGGCACTTTTAAATCTGCATAAAGAATAAAAGCACCTTGCAGATTAGTGTAGGCCTTTGATCAAAACATACCTCATTTCATCAAACCCCAAAACAGGGTCTTTTTAACTACCAATCATACAATGGTCAACTCTATTGAAGTGTCAGTCAGTTTTTCCTTCTGACAACATTCACCTATACAAGAATTATCTCATCTAGTCCATGCCATATAAATGATTGTTGCTTCTACCTTAAAGGGACATGTAAATGATATCCTCGGAAATCCTGACTTATGCAGGCACTCAGAGTCTTCTTAAAATTCTTATTCTATAAGATTTAGCCCACTTAAACACTACTTTCAATAATATTTGATGGATCAGCAGTTAAAGTACCTGGCACACAAGCAAGAGGAACAGACCTGCAATTCCGCCACATAATGCTGAGTAGATGTGGCAGTCAGCTGTAATTCTAGACTTCAGAGGAAGGGATGGGATTCTTAGAGCAAGCTGGTTAGTAGCCACTTAAGTGAATCTGGGTTTGACTGCAATACCCTCAAGAAGAATAGCGTGTAAAAGTGACCAAGGAAGATCTCTGACATTGATCTGGGAGCCCTACATGTACATGAAGACATGTTTACGAGCACACACACACTCACGGAACACACACACATACCCACCACATTCACATATACACATGAAAAGTAGAAGTAGAAAATCAACACGCAAGTTAATCAGTGCGAAAAGGAGACACTGCCCCAACCATGGAGATGACATTCTTTGGGTTCTACTTTCATGATCAAGATTCCCTAAGGAAAATAGATGGCTAGTCCTATCTTCAGTCTGTTTTGGACCAAGGGGATGCAGACCAGACCACATTGCTTGACTGTGAGACATCTCATAATTTTCAACTCAAA